>CM059435.1:4315062-4529008 GCA_030390025.1 Squalus acanthias | reverse complement strand
TCAGCATATCTTTCTATTCCTTTCTCCCTCGTGTTTATCCAGCTTCCCCTTAAATGCATCTCTGCTATTCGCCTCAACCACTCCCTGTGGTAGCGAGTTCCACATTCTCACCACTCTCTGGGTAAAGAAGTTTCCCCTGAATTCCCTATTGGACATTAGTGACTATTTTATATTTATAGCCCCTAGATTTGGTCTCCCCCATAACTGGAAACATTTTCTCTACGTCTACCCTATCGAACCCCTTCAGAATTTAAAGACCTCTATTAGGTCACCCCGCAGCCTTCCCTTTTCTAGAGCTATGCCCAGCTAGTTGGTCGACACCAAGAATAATAGGGCAGGGTCACTGATTCGCAAACCGCTCATTCAGTCGGGAGGTGGTTAATGTTGTCTTAAATTGCAAGAACAAAGATTGACTTTTTTTCCTCCTCCCAATTTGCTCTCCTGAGTTTCACAGGATTTACAGCATCAAGCTGTGCTTGATGACCTCATTGCCATACCTAAAGGTCATTACAGTGTCCACCCGTAACTGGCTGGAGAGGTGACCACACATACCATCTCCACTCTGAAAGGACCTGGCTTTCTTGGACACTGCTCAATATGTCAGGATGCCAATGGACTTCCAGTTGTATTTTAGCCCCCGTTATGCCCCCCCCCCGAATTTCTTCCTCCTGAAGGTGATGTCTCATGCTGAGGTACAGCTTTGCATGTGCTGCCAATCCTCTGCTACCCTCAGCTGGTCACCTCGGGTGATGTGTGTGTGCGTTTTGCTGTGGGCAGCACTCTCGCCTCCGAGTCAGAAGGCTGTGGGTTCAAGTCCGACTTGAGCACAAAAATCCAGGCTGACACTCCCACTGCGGTACTGAGGGAGCGCCGCACTGTCGGAGGTGCCGTCTTTCAGATGAGACGTTAAACAGAGGCCCCGTCTGCCCTCCCAGATGGATGTAAAAGATCCCACAGCAATATTCGAAGAGGAGCGGGGGAGTTCTCCCCGGTGTCCTGGCCAATATTTATCCCTCAACCAACATCACTAAAAACAGATTATCCGGTCATTATCACATTGCTGTTTGTGGGAGCTTGCTGTGCGCAAATTGGCTGCCGCGTTTCCTACATTACAACAGTGACTACACTCCCAAAAGTATTTAATTGGCTGTAAAGCGCTTTAGGATGTCCTGAGGTCGTGAAAGGCGCAAGTTCTTTCTTCCTTGTCTCTGGGTACTTGCAAAAATAATCTAAATTTTGATGAGAAACTACAACAGTGAGTCTATCAACACCTCCTCCCTCACGGAGCAATCCGCTCCGCACAGCTCAGTCATTCATCCTTTGGTTATGTGAGGTGTTCTGCCGGCCTGTGTACTGTATATTGATCGTACATATATCGATCGTAGGAATCAGCGTTTTCCTTCTCCGTTTATCCAGGTGCGAAATGCCCAGAGGACTTGAGTGTGCTGTATTCGAATCGAGCCGCCTGTTATCTGAAGATTGGAAATTGCAGCGAATGTATAAAGGATTGCACTGCGTATGTATCCGAGCTAACGCCTTCACATACCAGAGAAATCTGCTTGGGATAGATGCAAAGGCCTGCGCTATAGGAATCAGTAGCAGCAGGTGCCCTACAATTGCTTTCAGCGACTCCGGGCTAAGGAGCGGGGCGGGGTTAAATCAGCAAGTGTTCCTGCCTCGTGTACGGTTGAGAATGGGTTAAATTCAGTTGTGATCGACCCCATAGCCAAATAAACCTGGTGAGATTCATTAATTAGGCACGTGCAGAATGGTGGTCATTTGGGCCAGGCACCAGATGGTGTCCAGTGCCTGTGATATCGTACCCCAAGCACATCAGGAGAAGAGGCATCAAAATTGGGGAGGAAACGGAATACAACAGATAGTGCCCGAGAGCAAAGTCAAAGTTCGAACGGAAGTTTTCCTGCCAGCTGATCTGTGCCCTGTTTCTAATGGGTCAGAAGTTCGGTGGCCAACGCCTAAACTGCAATAAAAGCACTTGTCGTTATTACAGTAAATATAAAAATGCGGCTTTATATTATGCAATCAACACAATGAATGTCTCGATCATTGCTTCCCTCCCTGTTCCGTCCTGGCTGGGGGCTGAAGTCTGAGGTAGTTACACATAGACTCGATCGGCTGAATGCTCTTTGTGCCAAGGGTTTTTTATGTAACTTAAGTTCAGCCAGGCATTGCCTTCTTGCTCCTAACTTGGGTCCCATGGTATTTGAACCCTTTACCAAACTGAACAGTTTGCCTGTGTCACCTCTGAATCACCCGTCATAACTTGAACTGATGCGATCTATATTATCAGGAAAGTTTAAGGAAATTGAGGTTTTTTTTAAAATAGAGGAGACTTCAAAGTGACGGTAAGTTCCTGAACCTTCATTGCTCGGTTATAGTACGCTAGCAATAGTTACTTCAGCCGTGGACTACACAACTAGCACACGGTAGACTAGGCCTATATTCTCTAGAGTTTAGAAGAATGAGAGGTGATCTCATTGAAACACACACAATTCTTACAGGGCTTGACAGGGTAGATGTAGGGAGGATGTTTCCCCTGGCTGGGGAGTCTAGAACCAGGGGGCACAGTCTCAGAATAAGGGGTCGGCCATTTAGGACTGAGATGAGGAGAAATTCCCTCACTGAGGGCGGTGAATCTTTGGAATTCTCTACCCCAGAGGGCTGTGGAGGCTCAGTCGTTGAGTATATTCAAGACAGAGATCGATAGAGTTTTGGATATTAAGGGGTATGGGGATAGGGCAGGAAAGTGAAGTTGAGGTAGAGAAGATCAGCCATGATCTTATTGAATGGCGGAGCAGGCTCGAATGGCCTACTCCTCCTATTTCTTATGTTCTTATGATCTGGTCAATGCCTTGGAGTAACATGATCGCTGTGCATCTGTAGCTCCGCTCTTGGGCTCCGTAACACGGACATTCAACTGGGAATGATTTGATTTCTTCAAACTAATAGTGACTGGTCATGTACAGATGGAAGTTTTCACCTCTCCGCCCCCTCTCCTGTTTCCTGTACTCCACTTTCTGTGCTGTAACTGAAGATAGATCTGATAACCCTGCGCTGTGATTGATTCTCTCTCTCTAGGTCTTTAGAGCTCGTTCCGTTCACACTGAAGCCCCTGCTGCGTCGCGCTGCTGCTTACGAGGCACTGGAGCGATACAGACAGGCATACGTGGACTACACAACCAGCACACAGGTGGACAGCAGTGCCCAGGCTGCACAGGATGGTATGAACAGGTAAGAAGTGCCAGGTGTCCAAAGGTGTGGCGGTGCGGAGACAAATGGCGATATTACTTGTTGATGTTGTGCAGGTGAAGCTTTCGTACAGCTTTATTCATCGATCCTTTGGATTCTTTGTTTTATTATTTTCCCACGGTTGCAGTTTTGAAAGGGTCGGTTCATCTTTTTCCCCAAATCAAACGCCCCGAGCGAGCCCCGTGATTCGTTGCTGGTTGGTGCCAGAATGCTGTTGCCGGACTGAAAAAGAAAGGAAAGAAAGACTTGCATTTCGACAGCGCCTTTCACAACCTCAGGACGCTTTACAGCCAATGAAGTACTTTTTTTTTTTAAGTGTGGTCACTGTTGTAATGTAGGGAAACGCGGCAGCCAATGTGTGCACAGCAAGATCCCACAAACAGCAATGAGATAATGACCAGATAATCTGTTTTAGTGATGTTGGATGAAGGATAAATATTGGCCCAGGACACCGGGGAGAGCTCCCCTGCTCTTCTTTGAAATAGTGCCTTTGGATCTTTTACATTGACCGGAGAGGGCAGATGGGGCCTCGCATTTAACGTCTCATCTGAAAGACGGCACCTCCGACAGTGCAGCGCTCCCTCCGTACGGCACTGGGAGTGTCAGCCTGGATTTTTTTGCTCGAGTCTCTGGAGTGGGACTTGAACCCACGACCTTCGGACCCAGAGGTGAGAGTGCTGCCCACTGAGCCACGGCTGACACTGAAAGGGTTAATGAGTCACTGGTGGGGATTCTCTGGTTCTCCCCCCCCCCCCCCACCCCAACTCTCTGGATCAATGAATTCAACACTTTGAACATTTTAATCTGATTTAGTTTATTTCCCCCGTCGCAGAATGAGGAAAGTTTTGATCGAGGAGGATGGTGGTGACTGGCGCAATAATCTCCCTCCAATGTCATCGGTGCCCCTTGCGTCTCAGCGTAGATGGGAAACCAGCGCCCCCGGGAAGGCAGCCCCAGAGTGGAAGGGCATGCAGCAGAACGGAGCAGGCACAGGTGAGAGAAGCAGGCCCTGTTATTTCCCCCTCCGCACTGCACCCACCCCAAACACCAATCTCGGCGATTGAACGGCTCACTATCACAGCCGTACGAGGGGGTTGCAAATAACCTCTTCACTGCTACCCATCCCCAACTATCAGTGAAAACATGTGTCGCCACAATTCCATTGCCAAATGCAGACACACATTCAAAGTTCCCCCCCAACCCCCCCATCTGGTAAACTAGCGGAAGAGTTGGTGACTGGCTGGCTCGGTGGGTTAGAGACCGGCCTTTCATCTCTGGGACCCGAGACACTCATCTCCGAGGCTTCACCGGTGGCTGCAGACTGCAAAATCAGGCCCCTACCCTCGTGCGCCTGATTCCCGGCCACCCAATTTCCTGAGCTGCGAGGAGATTGCACTGCAGGTGTGCGCGTGTTTCAGTTAAAAGGAGGAATTACGGGGTCTAAGGAGAGTGTGCAATGGTGTACGGGGTGTGGGGAGGGTTAGCGGGGTCTGGGTGTAAGGAGAGATTTCAGGCACTGGGAGCTGCCCCGATCTGGTGTTGACATTTGGGTGCGGAGTGAAGCTCTTTCGACCCTATCGGGAGTGCGAGCAATTTGAAAACTCCTAATTATTTCAATGCCTTACACTTCTCCATTGTGTTGTCAGCTTCCGTCAGCTCTGGGCTCGAGCGAGCCAAGTCTCTGAAGGAAGAAGGGAACGAGTTGGTGAAGAAAGGAGAGCACAGGAAAGCAGTGGAGAAATACAGTGCGAGTCTGAAGCTGGATAACAAGGAGTGCACAACCTACACTAACAGGTATGCAAGCAGCATGGTCTGATTGTTCGTCCAGGCCTCTAGATTACTAGTCCAGTATTGTAACCACTACACTACCATACCTCACTCCTGGTCCAATTCTGGTAAACCTCTCTCTCTCTCTCTCTCTCTCTCTCTCTCTCTCTCTCTCTCTCTCTCTCTCATTTATTTATTCATTCACAAGATGTGGGGAGGGTTGGCGGGGCGCGGGGAGAGATTTCGGGCACCGGGAGCTGCCCCGATCTGGTGTTGACATTTGGGTGCGGAGTGAAGCTCTTTCGACCCTATCTGGAGTGCGAGCAATTTGAAAACTCCTAATGTGGAGCAGTAATCTTAAAGTAAAGCACTGGGACGCCGACTTCTTATTTCAATGCCTTACACTTCTCCATTGTGTTGTCAGCTCCAAGGCTGTCCCACACAGTTGTGATGTCTTGTGTTTTTGCCTCTCTCGGGCGATTGCAGGGCTCTGGGTGGGGTAGGGAGTGTCTGTACTGTGATGCACAAGACATCACAACTGTGTAGGACAGGCTGGATGAACCAGTAGGCCTTTTCCTGTCCTATCATCCTATACACACAGGGTACGGTATCATAGTGATTATGTTACTGGGCTAGTAACAATAATGAGCAGAAATTTTCTCCAATTAAATATTGGGAAGACCAAAGCCATTGTTTTCGGTCCTTGCCACAAACTCCGTTCCCTAACCACTGACTCCATCCCTCTCCCTAACATCTGTCTGAGGCTGAACCACACTGTTCGCAACCTTGGTGTCATATTTGACCCTGAAATGAGCTTCCGCCCACATATCCGCCGCATAACAAAGACCGCCTACTTCCACCTCCCAAACATCGCCCGTCTCCGCCCTTGCCTCAGCTCATCCGCTGCTGAAACCCTCATCCATGCCTTTGTTACCTCTAGACTTGACTATTCCAACGCACTCCTAGCTGGCCTCCCACATTCCACCCTACGTAAACTTGAGGTGATCCAAAGCTCAGCTGCCCCGTGTCCTAACTCGCACCAAGTCCCGTTCACCCATCACCCTTGTGCTCGCTGACCTACATTGGCTCCTAGTTAAGCAACACCTCGATTTCAAAATTCTCATCCTTGTTTTCAAATCCCTCCATGGCCTCGCCCCTCCCTATCTCTGTAATCTCCTTCAGCCCCACAACCCTCTGAGATATCTGTGCTCCTCTAATTCTGCCCTCTTGAGCATCCCCGATTATAATCGCTCCACCATTGGTGGCTGTGCCTTCTGTAGCCTAGGCCCTAACCTCCCTAACCCTCTCCGCCTCGCTACCTCTCTCTCCTCCTTTAAGACGCTCCTTAAAACCTCCCTCTTTGACCAAGCTTTTGGTCACCCAGCCCTAATTTCTCCTTATGTGGCTCGGTGTCAAATTTTTTGTCTTATGTTACTCCTGTGAAGTGTCTTGGGATGTTTTACTACATTAAAGGCGCTATATAAATACAGGTAGTTGTTGTTGCAATCCAGAGGCCCGGACTAATGATCCGGAGACATGAGTTCAAATCCCACCATGGCAGCTGGGGAATTTAAATTAATTTAATTAAATAAATCTGGAATAAAAATGGTGACCATGAAACTACCGGATTGTCGTAAAAACCCATCTGGTTCACTAATATCCTTTAGGGAAGGAAATCTGCCGTCCTTACCCGGTCTGGCCTATATGTGACTCCAGTCCCACAGCAATGTGGTTGACTCTTAACTCTGAAATGGCTTCTCGAGGGCAATGAGGGATCGTCAATAAATGCTGGCCTTGCCAGCGACGCCCACATCCCGTGAATGAATTAAAAAATAAATAAATAATTTAGTTATGTTGCTTGGTTGACCTTCCCTGGGCCAGCATTTAGTTTCTTCCCCAGGAATCTGTCAACTTCCCCTTGTTGCAAAAGCCCAAATACGGATGTGAGGAATTGGAGTTTGAGTTCAGAACCATTGGCGGACGGTATATTTTTAAGCTCAGCCTGTGCCTTGTTAGCTGACCCCGTCTGTATTGTGTCTGCTCCCTCGGCAGAGCCCTGTGCCACCTGTACCTGCAGCAGTACCGTGAAGCGGTGCAGGACTGTACATCCGCGTTGGGTTTGGATCCCAACAATTTGAAGGCATTCTACCGACGCGCACAGGCTCGGAAGGAGGTGAAGGTAAGAAAGTACTGAAATCAAACGAGGATTTGTAAACGTTGCTGAAACGCGAGTACATTTCCCATGGCATTGCCGCGATCAGTTGATGGAGAAGTTTTTCTTTTACACGTACAAGATGGCGACGGGAGCGAGACTTTAGAAACTGTTCCACTTCACCGCTGCTGGCAGAGGGTGAAACTGTTTACACATTATTTACAGCACAGAAACAGGCCATTCGGCCCAACTGGTCTGTGCCGGTGTTTATGCTCCACACCAGCCTCCTCTCACCCTTCTTCATCATCTCACCCCATCAGCATATCCTTCTATTCCTTTCTCCCTCGTGTGTTTATCCAGCTTCCCCTTAAATGTATCTTTGCTATTCGCCCCAACCACTCCCTGTGGTAGCGAGTTCCACATTCTCACCACTCTCTGGGTAAAGAAGTTTCTTCTGAATTCCCTATTGGGATTCTAAATGTTTACGTAGCAAGTTTCAATGTTAAATGTTGACGAGCGTGAGTAGAAATTGTGACGGCAGGAAATTGGACAGCACGTGTGTGCAGATACAAGATTTTTTAATAATACTCTCGTGGCATCGCACACAGTGAGTCAGAGACTCTGGATTCCCCATTTCCTGCCTCCGCTGTCTGAACATTGCTATTTCTCTTTCTGTGCACCTCTAGTTCCTCTCTCTCTCTCTCTCTCTCTCTCTCTCTCTCTTCTGTTTCCCTCTCCTTAACTCTTCCTTTTCCTCTCTCCTCTCCTTTGGGTGGTGGTTGGTGTCATGGGGAAAGGACTGGCCAGTGGGGGTGCATTTGGGAGTTGCGGGAAAATGTAACCCGAAGTGGTTGCCGTCCCATCTCTTTCCCCCTCCCCTGCTTGTCCCAATCCCCTCGCTCCCACCATGTCCCGCTACCCCTTCCCACTGCCCTACCACATCCTCACTCCCATCGCTATCCCTACCTCTCTCTCTCTCTCTCTCTCTCTCTCTCTCTCTCTCTCTCTGAACAACCCACAAAATCCCTTTATAAATCCCTTTATCCATCCCTCTTTGTTGCTCCACTGTCACTTTACCCTTAACCCAACCTCTAACCTTCCTCACCCCAGGGGCAGGTGGTGAGAGGCCTGCATTCCCTCAACCAGATTCCATCCCAAACTCCGTTCCAATCTGTTTCCCTCAAAGAGGCTAAGTTTGCTTTCAAAATTCAACTTGCATTTTTTTTTCCCAAAGAAAATAAATCAAATTAGTACCATCGAATGATGCAGCACAGAGGGAGGCCATTTGGCCCATCGTGCCTGTGCCGGCTCTTTGAACGAGCTCTCCAATTAGCCCCACACCCCTACTCTTTCCCCATAACCCTGCAGATTTTTTCCTTTCAAGTATTTATCCAATTCCCTTTTGAAAGTTATTATTGAATCTGCTTCCACCGCCCTTTCAGGCAGCGCATTCCAGATCACAACAACTCGCTGCATAAAAAATAATGTTTCCTGGTGTTGCCTCTGGTTCTTTTGCCAATAACCGTAAATTGGTGTCCTCTGGCTACCGACCCTTCCTTCTGCCACTGGAAACAGATTCATGATTTTGAAACACCTCTATCAAATCTCTTAACCTTCTCTGCTCTAAGGAGGACAATCCCAGCTTCTCCAGTCTCTCCATGTAACTGAAATCCCTCATCCCTGGTACCATTCCAGTAAATCTCCTCTGCACCCTGAAGATGATTGGGACTAGGACACTGCCCTGAGGAATTCCTGGGGCTGAGATGATTGGCCTCCAACAACCGCAACCATCTTTCTTTGTGCTAGGTATGACTCCAGCCAGTGGAGAGTTTTCCCCCTGATTCATGTGCTTGAAATTGCGCTGGTTCGGTTACACTTCAAGTTTCCGATAAAATTAATTCACATAATCACAAGCGTAAAATCTTCCGTGAACCAGCGTAATAGAGCGTAATAGTTTATTTTTCTTTCCATTAAAAAGTATTCCCTGATGTGTTTAGGAGCGGTGACCTGGAGCAGTTTTATTAATAAGCATTTTAATCAAAGCGTCCAGTCCTACACCTGTATGTAACCCGATTTAAAATCACTAAAAATTAACTTAAAACTATACTGAACCATTTAATAGTTTCATTGGTTTACACTCTCGTTGGTTTCTTAGAAAATTAAATATTTTTTGATATGAGAAAATGTTTAAAATGTACCGAATAGTGCCCATGCGCATAAGAGACTCCCAAGCACCTCCCAAACCCGCGACCTCCACCGCCTAGAAGGACAAGGGCAGCAGGCGCATGGGAACACCACCACCTCCAAGTTCCCTTCCAAGTCACACACCATCCTGACTTGGAAGTATATCGGCCATTCCTTCATCGTCGCTGAGTCAAAGTCCTGGAACTCCCTCCCTAACAGCACTGTGGGAATACCTTCACCACACGGACTGCAGCGGTTCAAGAAGGCGGCTCACCACCACCTTCTCAGGGCAACTAGGAACGGGCAATAAATGCCGGCCTTGCCAGCGACGCCCACAACCCAGGAAATAATTTTTTTTAAAGCCTGAGTGCGATTTGAAGAGCCTTCCTGGGCCAGCGCACTGGGCGGAATCTCGCAATTTCAACCGGTGGCGGGGCCATTTTGCGTCCAGGATGTGCTGGAATCTGGGCACAAAACTAGCGGAAACTCAGCCCCGCAGTGTTTGAAGCAACGTGTTCAGCAATACTCGAGAGGTGATCTTCATATCGGTTTCACTGTAACATTCTTTGAATAGCCTCGCTGAAGGGCTTGGTTGGAAATAGCGTGCTAAGTACTGTTTTTTTTTTATTTCTTCAGGATTACAAGGGCAGCGTTTCTGATCTTCGGGAGATGCTTAAGCTGGACCCAAACAACGTGGCTGGTCAACGCCTGTTGCAGGATGTCCAGAAACTCGTTAAATAAAAGCTTGCTGTTTGTTTGTGTGGGGGGCTTCAGATTCGAACTTCTGAAACCAGCTCTGCGTACCTGTACATCTGAGGGGGGCTCGGGCGCGTTTCGAACCCCTATATATTCAGTTATTTTTTGCTTTTCAAGGGCTTTACGGGTTGGTAGTCTGACACCAAAGAGCTCTATGTGAGAGTATTTGGAATTAAACTGAGAGAGAGATGTTGTCAGTGCGGCTCGACTTGGCGCTTATTCCTACGCAATTAGAACAACATTTGAAAATAGAAACCTTTCTATGCAGCTAGAAACCTGTTTTGTTCCTGACCTTAGCAACAAATTAATCTCTCTAGATTGCACAGCTCAATAATTATAAATATTTTATATATATATATATATATATATTTATATTTATAATTATAATATAAAGAGCGAGAGAGCAACAGCCTGCTTGCAAACTAATTGTTGTGGAGGGATTTGATGTGTAATGTAACATTTCAATTTTTTTCCTTTTTTGTTCTGGCTGTATTTGCACTTTAACCCTTAGGGTTGCATTTAGTTTTTCCCCCTCTCTCCAATTTTCTCTCCTTTCTCTCCCCCCTGCCATCCCTGCACTTTTCCTGATGGTGTTGACTCCCTGCTGGGGTACAGTTCCAATTGTGCACCCCCTTCCAGCATCCTGGCTATCTGTGGACAGTGAGAATTAACAGGTGTCACAGCCAAACCTGACCATGTCCTCACTCTCCCCCCACACACACACACACACACTTTTATATATGCATACTCCTTACAAACATGCACACTTTCAGATAAGGTTAGTTGTAACCTCCCCGAGGTCCATTAACTCGACACAAACCAGGCATCAAAACCTCTGTGGTGATTTTTTTTAAGGATCTTTTAAGTGGGTTGTCCTTGCGGTGAGAGGGAGAGGAGATAGTGGGACAAGACATCTGTGGTCTTTGCTAACTTGGTTAAAGGTTGTTCTCTTTCTCTCGTCCCCCCCACCTTATCATTATTAACCCCTCGTCTAGATGCTTTGCGTGGTTGCTGACTGCACTGTTGGGCAGTCTCTCCAATGAGAGTGTTCCTGACTGGGGAACAATACTTAGAAATTCAATTGGAACATGTGTGTGGAAAAAAACCACACGCCAACAGGATGGTGGAAGTAAACGATCCAAATAATCCAAGAGTTTGTATAGGGGCGAGGGAGAAATCCGACCACATATCCCACCGAGAGGCATCAGAAGCTAACGGTGCTGTCCACAAACCCTGAAAATGTGGAATGTACTGGGATGTATGTCACCAATTCCTTGGCATGGCATTCTGGAGTTATCCAAGGGTCATGCTCCAGGTCACCGCATGTTGTTGTTTAAAGGTGCCCAGAGGTGGTGACCAGCACGGCCGACAGACAGTTGGAATAGTTCTGAGATTCGGGCTGTTTTGTCCCATTTACTGATGGACATGAGCGGAGAATGATGCTGAAAAGGCCCAGAACACATTGCACATTTGATCTCCCGCACAACACGTCTTCACACAGCTTCCCAACTACTGGGAGAGCAAATCTGGGAGTAAACTGGTTAAATACATCTTTGCTGCTGAAGTGCTTTTTAAAAAAAAATTATATATAGATATATATATATATTGTTTTTGGTGTTGCTCTTTGTTGCTCCAGATTTTGATTGTTGAATTAGAGGAATCATCCACTGCAGCTTAAATTTGTTTCTGTTGTCAAGTTCGACCAACTCCTGGTAGCAGGTTCAGGAGAAACGGAGTTTTCCACTAACAGAAGTCCTCTTCAGTATTTTGATCAGGAAATCTTTTTTGCACAAGTATTGAGCGTGTGTTAGTGATTGCTGCAGCTGATGGGGGGGGGAATATTAAACGGCGTAGATAGAGCAAAGTCAAAGTTAACCCATTTTTGCAGGCGTCTAAAGATGGTTCTGCGAGTCAACATCGTATTTAATGAAAAAAAGCTTTTAGCAAAGGACAAGTTTGTTTTGATCATTTAACCTGCCCCCTCACAGAAACGTAATGTTTATATCATTGTGTCTGGACTGTTAATGAACCTCCTGTCTTTGAGTCCAGTTCCACTGGGCCTGATGTTCAATTCCAGATATCTCGGGCTGTATGCTATTGGTTTAGTTTGAATGTTATATTGCACTGTAAACCTCTTGGACTCAGGTATTAAACTGTTAAGGTAATGACAGCAGGCGTCCTTCTTTATTTTGCTAGAGTGGAGGCATAGCCAGGGTCCAACCTCTCAGGAGGACAACAAAACAAACGGCCGCAGTGGCAACTGCTCAGCTACAGCAACAAAAAACCCAACCAATTGTCCCTTATTGTCAGCAGTGGCTCAGTGGGCAGCACACTCTCCTCTGCGGCAGAGACTTGAGCACATAATCCAGGCTGAGGCTCCCAGTGTAGTACTGAGGGAGCGCCTCACTGTCGGAGGGGCAGTACGGAGGGAGCGCCTCACTGTCGGAGGGGCAGTACTGAGGGAGTGCCTCACTGTCGGAGGGACAGTACTGAGGGAGTGCCTCACTGTCGGAGGGGCAGTACTGAGGGCGCACTGCACCATCGGAGGGGCAGTACTGAGGGAGTGTTGCACTGTCGGAGGGGCAGTACTGAGGGAGCATTGTACTGTCGGGGGCAGTACTGAGGGAGTGTTGCACTGTCGGAGGGGCAGTATTGAGAGAGCGCCGCACTGTCGGAGGGGCAGTACTGAGGACGTGCTGCACTGTCGGGGGGGCAGTACTGAGGGAGCGCCGCACTGTCGGAGGGGCAGTATTGAGGGAGCGCCGCACTCTCGGCGGGGCAGTACTGAGGGAGCGCCGCACTGTCGGAGGGGTAGTACTGAGGGCGCACTGCACCATCGGAGGGGCAGTACTGAGGGAGCGCCGCACTGTCGGAGGGGTAGTACTGAGGGCGCACTGCACCATCGGAGGGGCAGTACTGAGGGAGTGTTGCACTGTCGGAGGGGCAGTACTGAGGGAGCATTGTACTTTCGGGGGCAGTACTGAGGGAGTGTTGCACTGTCGGAGGGGCAGTATTGAGAGAGCGCCGCACTGTCGGAGGGGCAGTACTGAGGATGTGCTGCACTGTCGGGGGGGCAGTACTGAGGGAGCGCCGCACTGTCGGAGGGGCAGTATTGAGGGAGCGCCGCACTCTCGGCGGGGCAGTACTGAGGGAGCGCATCACTGTCGGAGGGGCAGTGCTGAGGGAGCGCCGCACTGTCGGTGGGGCAGTGCTGAAGGGAGCGCCGCACTGTCGGAGGGGCAGTGCTGAGGGAGCGCCGCACTGTCGGAGGGGCAGCGCTGAGGGAGTGCCGCACTGTCGGAGGGGCAGTACTGAGGGAGCGCCGCACTGTCGGAGGGGTAGTACTGAGGGAGCGCCGCACTGTCGGAGGGGCAGTACTGAGGGAGCGCCGCACTGTCGGAGGGGCAGTATTGAAGGAGCGCCGCACTGTCGGAGGGGTAGTACTGAGGGAGCGCCGCACTGTCGGAGGGGCAGTACTGAGGGAGCGCCGCACTGTCGGAGGGGCAGTACTGAGGGAGCGCCGCACTGTCGGAGGGGTAGTACTGAGGGAGTGCCGCACTATCGGAGGAGCAGTACTGAGGGAGCGCCGCACTGTCGGAGGGGCAGTGCTGAGCGAGTGCTGCACTGTCAGAGGTGCCATCTTTCGGAGGAGACATTAAACTGAGGCCCCATCTGACCTCTTGGGTGGACGTAAAAGATCCCACGGCAATATTTTGCAGAAGAGCAGGGGACTTCTCCCTGGTGTCCTGGCCATTATTTATCCCTCAGCCAACATCACGTTAAAAAAAATTATCATATTGCTGTTTATGGGATCGTGCTGTGCATAAATCGGCTGCTGCGTTTCCTACATTACAACAGTGACTACACTTCAAAAAGTACTTCATTGGCTGTAAAGTGCTTTGGCAGGGCCTGAGGTAGTGAAAGGTGCTATATAAATGCAAGTCTTTTTTTCTTATTACTTGCATTGGCAAGACTCAAGCCAAATTGTCTGCTAGTTGAGATTGTGTTTGCCAAAACCTGCACCCTTTGATTAAACTGCATTCAAAGGGTAAATGGCCAGGAATGTGTGACTTCGCTCCCTTTGCTGCCCACATAGAGCATTAATTCATCCAAACATCTCGGTTACTCGGTATTTAACCAAATGATGGAATGTTACAGATCTGGTGAGATCTAGGTAAGACTTGCATTTATATAGCACCTTGCAGGACATCCCAAAGCACTTCACAGCCAATGATGTGCTTTTGTAGTCACTGTTGTAATGTAGACAACGTAGCAGCCAATTTGCACACTAATAGCTCCCGTAAACAGCAATCATAGAATGGTTACAGCACGGCAGGAGGCCATTCGGCCTGTCAAGCCCATGCCGGCTCTCTGCAAGAGCACTTGAGCTAGTCCCACTCCCCTGCCCTTTCCCCGTAGCCCAGCAAATTTTTTTCCTTCAGGTACTTATCCAACTCCCTTTTGAAAGCCATGATTGAATCTGCCTCCACCACCCTTTCAGGCAGTGCATTCCAGATCATAACCACTCGCTGCATAAAAAAGTTTTTCCTCATATCACCTTTGGATCTTCTACCAATCACCTTAAATCTGTGTCCTCTGGTTCTTGACCCTTCCGCCAATGGGAACAGTTTCTCTTTATCTACTCTGTCTAGACCCCTCATGATTTTGAACATCTCTGTCAAATCTCCTCTCAGTCTTCTCTGCTCTAAGGAGAAAAACCCCAGCTTCTCCAGTCTAGCCACGTAACTGAAGTCCCCTCATCCCTGGAACCATTCTTGTAAATCTTTTCTGCACCCTTTCCAAGTCCTTCACATCCTTCCTAAAGTGCGGTGCCCCGAATTGGACACAATACTCCAGTTGAAGCCGAACCAGTGTTTTATAAAGGTTCATCATAACGTCCTTGTTTTTATACTCTATGGGCTGGATTTTCATTGACCCGTGGAGGTGGGTTTGGAGGCATGTGGGGGGTTAAAATTGCGAAAACTGGCGGGCACAAGCCCGCCTCCACGAAATTTTCATTAAATCGTGTCTGCTGGTTCCAACTCTGTCCCGCCTCTAAAAGGGGATAGGCTGTTAAGGCCCTTAACAAGCACTAAATTGCCTCTATAATGCCATTTTGAAAGGCCTTTGTGATTTTAACCCTTTTTCTATGAGGGAGGGAGAGAGAAAGAAAGATAGATAGATAAGATAGATCTGGGAGTGGTGGTGCAAAAATATCTTCAATGCAACAGCAATGATGACATCATCAGAGGTGACTTTGACTGAAAACACTAATTGGGTCATGGGTTCCCACATGCTGGAACTCAATTGCCCAATTAGGTGAAAATCACATCAATCTCCCACATCCAATTGCAGTCGGGTGGATGACACGACCCCAACCCGCTCCACTATCAAAATCCAGCCCTATGCCTTTATTTATGAATGTGAGAAGTCGCACAACACCAGGTTATAGTCCAACAGCTTTATTTGTCACAAGCTTTCGGAGCGTTGCTCCTTCGTCAGGTGAAGTGAAGAAATACAAATGGGCACAGCATATATAGACAGAGAACAATGCCTGTGCAGAGAACAATGCCAGACGACTACAGTTAATCTTTCTAACTGCCCTTTATCACACCTCGGCAGAGAGACAATCACGGCAATCAAATCCAACCAGGTCAGTCAGGAAGACATTACATCAAAGACGATAGCAAAATACAACAAAGACAATGAGGTGGGGTCACAGGGGGTCTAATGTGGCAGATGCCGCAGTCTGTATGGAAAACCAAAAACTTTAAACTTTTTACTTTTTTTGCTGGAAATCACAGCAGGTCCGGCCGCATCTGTGAACAAGCCAACGACGACTGGAGTCTGGATGACTCTACGTCAGGTGGGGTTACATGTAGCGTGACATGAACCCAAGATCCCAGTTGAGGCCGTCCTCATGGGTGCGGAACTTGGCTATCAGTTTCTGCTCGATGATTTTGCGTTGTCATGTGTCTCGAAGGCCGCCTTGGAGAACGCTAACCCGCAGATCCGAGGCTGAATGTCCTTGACTGCTGAAGTGTTCCCCGACTGGGAGGTAACACTCCTGCCTGGCGATTGTTGCGCGGTGTCCGTTCATACGTTGTCGCAGTGCCTGCATTTATTTATGAAGCCCAGGATCCCAAAGCTTTTTTTAACTGCTTTCTCAACCTGCCCTGCCACCTTCAATGATTTGTGCACATATACCCCCAGGTCTCTCTGTTCATGCACCCCCTTTAGGATTGAACCCTTTAGTTTATATTGCCTCTCCTCATTCTTCCTACCAAAATGTATCATTTTGCACTTTTCTGCATTAAATTTCATCTGCCACGTGTCCAACCATTCCACCAGCCTGCCTATGTCCTCTTGAAGTCCATCACTCTCCTCCTCACTGTTCACTATACTTCCTTTGAGTTGTCTGCAAATTTTGAAATTGTGCCCTGTACACCCAAGTCCAAGTCATTAATATATATCAAGAAAAGCAGTGGTCCTAGTACTGACCCCTGGGGAACACCACTGTGTACCTTCCTCCAGTCCAATAAACAACCGTTCACCACGACTCTCTGTTGCCTGTCACTTAGCCAATTTTGTATCTATGCTGCCACGGTTCCTTCCATGGGCTTCAACTTTGCTGGCAAGCCTATTATGTGGCACTTTGTCGAACGCCTTTTGGAATGAGATAGTGACCAGTTCATCTGTTTTTAGTGATGTTGGTTGAGGGATAAACGCTGGTGCTCCCTGGCTTTGTAAGAAAGAACTTGCATTTACACTGGGAGGTCCTGAAAAGCACAAAGGGCCTCACAGCTAAGAACTACTTGAAGGGTAATGGTTGTTGTAATGTACGGAAACACAGGCAAGCTCCCACAAACATGAGATAAATGACCAGATAATCTGCTTTAGGGAGGGGTAAATATTGGCCCAGGACAGCGGGTAAGAACTCCCCTGCTCTTTTTCCGATAGTGCCACGAGACCCGAGCGGGTGGACGTCTCTTGGTTTAATGTCTCATCTGAAGGACTGAGCTTTCTTTCTGGATGGAAGTCGGGGCAGCAGTATGCGCTCCTCACCGTCAGCCAAAAGATTTCCTGCATTTCTCCGAACTAGGGCAATAATCGTGATGCAAATCCAAGGTGGAGGTAAAAGTAGGCCGGAATAATCATTTATTTGCTGCTTAACTCACTCGCCGACGCCAAATGGATTTCAACCACCACTGTCTCAGGGCAACTAGGGATGGGCAATAAATGCTGGCCTTGCCATCGACGCCCACATCACAAGAATGATACACCGAGGGTGAATTGCCCCAGGGCGTCTCCAGATCCACCACCATAGCTTTGGCAGAGACTCTAATCTCGTGAATGGGGGTTTCTGAGACTAGAAGCCCTGAGGAAATTCACCTCCAATTCACACACCATCCTGTTGTCAAAATCTTGGAACTTTCCCCCCCCCACCCCCACTGAGCACCATCACCACACAGATTGCAGCGCTTCAAGATGGTCCACCACCACCACCACCTTCTTCTAAGGGCTAGTGTTGCCCATATCCCAAGAAAAACAATATTGCCTGGTGTTATGGCCTATTATCTGGAGGATTTAATTGTTTATTCATTCATGGGATGTGGGCGTCACTGGCAAGGCCAGCATTTATTGCCCATCCCTAATTGCCCTCGAAAAGGTGGTGATGAGCCACCTTCTTGAACTGCTGCAGTCCGTGTGAAGGTGCTCCCACAGTGCTGTTAGGGAGGGAGTCACATGATTTTGACCCAGCGACGATGAAGGATCGGCGATATATTTCCAAGTCAGGATGGTGTGACTTGGAGGGGAACTTGGAGGTGGAGGTGTTCCCATGCGCCTGCTGTCCTTGTCCTTCTAGATGGAAGAGGTCGTGGGTTTGGGAGGTGCTGCCAAAGAATTTAACATGCTAATAGGTTTATTTAGCTTGTAAAGTAAAATCTTCCGATTTCTTTTTCCACCCAGCCTAGCATCCTCCCCCAGTACCCCAACTCACCCAGCCTAGCATCCTCCCAGTACCCCAACTCACCCAGCCTAGCATCCTCCCCCAGTACCCCAACTCACCCAGCCTAGCATCCTCCCCCAGTACCCCAACTCACCCAGCCTAGCATCCTCCCCCAGTACCCCAACTCACCCAGCCTAGCATCCTCCCCCAGTACCCCAACTCACCCAGCCTAGCATCCTCCTCCAGTACCCCAACTCACCCAGCCTAGCATCCTCCTCCAGTACCCCAACTCACCCAGCCTAGCATCCTCCTCCAGTACCCCAACACACCCAGCCTAGCATCCTCCTCCAGTACCCCAACTCACCCAGCCTAGCATCCTCCTCCAGTACCCCAACTCACCCAGCTAGCATCCTCCTCCAGTACCCCAACTCACCCAGCCTAGCATCCTCCTCCAGTACCCCAACTCACCCAGCCTAGCATCCTCCTCCAGTACCCCAACTCACCCAGCCTATCCTCCTCCAGTACCCCAACTCACCCAGCCTAGCATCCTCCTCCAGTACCCCAACTCACCCAGCCTAGCATCCTCCTCCAGTACCTCAACTCACCCAGCCTAGCATCCTCCTCCAGTACCCCAACTCACCCAGCCTAGCATCCTCCTCCAGTACCCCAACTCACCCAGCCTAGCATCCTCCTCCAGTACCCCAACTCACCCAGCCTAGCATCCCCCAGTACCTCAACTCACCCAGCATAGCATCCTCCTCCAGTACCCCAACTCACCCAGCCTAGCATCCTCCTCCAGTACCTCAGCCTGATCGAAGTTGGTTGTCTTCTGAGCCTGTTAGTATCACCTGTCAGTCTAAGCATCATTAATCATTAGCACCAGTGCTACTCCAGGCAACTCCTCCCAAGCTCATACCATACAGTGACAATAAATTGAGAGTGAATGAAGTGGTACCCCTCGCCACTGTACATGCACAGGTCTGCACTATCCTTGATAGGATTGCACATTCAGAGCGAGAGAATATGCCATCTTAATGGAAGGAACAAGAGGAAGTGTTGGGAACTGGTTTAATTGTGGTGCAACACTAGCACAGTTCTACAACTTCAAATACTACCCAGTGCGAAGGGGAGTGTGTTTAAAAAAATCAAATTTAGTTACCATTTCTCCCCCCCAAAAAAGTGTCCCCTTCATTGTCAAAAAATAATCAATGCACACACTCCCAACAGCCTACTTTGGGTATTGTCCATCAGGCCCTCCAGGATCTGAACATACTTACACTTCAAATTACTTTGAATCTTTTATTTTCCCCTGAAAAAGATTCAAAGACCAAAGCAGCCACAATCCAGTTTCAGTGTACTTTAATAAAGGCCAAGGCGAAGAACCACACACGACAGGACAGGACACAGGCCAGTCTCCACACACGACTGATCTGTAATATCAGCAGAACCTTTATTCCCACCCCACATCAAATCCTTGTTCAGCTTCCTTCCCCATCTAAACTTTAAATCACGTGACCAATTTATTCCAATTGTGTTTTACAGAAGATCTTTTCTTCGTGAAGCAGTTCTCGCAGAGTTACTCAAGTCTCCTGCAAAGAAAAATTGGAAATTCATTAACCAGCCGCACCTTGCAGTTCTTGTTCTATCAAACTGCCTTCCGCAAGTACAAATCAAACCGCCTCCTGCAAGTACAGCCACCCCCTCTTCCCCCCCCACCACCCACCACCCACCTCTTACTCTCACACATTCTTGTGCTATTGGCTTCTTAATTTGTTCTCGGGATGAGAGAGACGCTGGCTAGGCTGCCCATCTAGAGTTGCCCCAAGGGCATTGAGTCAACCATGTAATGTGGGACTGGAGTCACGTAGACCCAGACCGGGTCAGGGCAACAGGTTCCCTTCTCTGAAGAACATCAGTGAACCAGTTGGGTTTTTAAAAATGACAATCTGACAGCTTCCATGGTTATATTCTAGTCCGGTCTCCATATTACAAAAAGGATACAGAAGCACTAGGGAAGGTGCAAAAAAAATTTACAAGGATGATATCACAACTGAGGGGTTATAACCAATCAGGAAAGACTGAACTGGCTGGGGCTCTTTTCTCTAGAAGAGTGAATGCAGAGGGTTGACCTGATAGAGGCCTTTAAGATTATGAAGGGGGTTTGATAGGGTAGACATAGAGAAGATGTTTCCACTTGTGGGGAGTCCAGAACATGGGGTCATAAATATAAGATAGTCACTAATAAATCCAATAGGAAATTCAGGAGAAACTTCTTTACCCAGAGAGTGGTGAGAATGTGGAACTCGCTGCCACAGGGAATGGTTGAGGTGAATAGTATTGATGCATTTCAGGGGAAGCTGGATAAACACATGAGGGAGAAAGGAATAGAAGGATATGCTGATAGGGTGAGATGAAGAAGGGTGGGAGGAGGCTCGTGTGGAGCATAAAGACCGGCACGGACCAGTTGGGCCGAATGGCCTGTTTCTGTGCTGTACATTCTCTGGAGTATCACGTGATGCCGATATTGAATTCAGACAGCAAGCTGCAAGAGCTGGAAAATATCCAGCTTCCGTCCAGTTTGAAAAGGGCACAAGCCAAAAACTCTTGTACCTTCCCACCGTGCCACTAAACTATAGTCATAGTCTTACCTGCTCAGGCAACTGTACTTCCCTTTCTCTGCACTGTATCTTTAGCTTGGTGAGCCTGAAGCACAGCCACAGCTTCCTCGACCTGGAAGAGCCCAAAACACAGCAGATTCTTCAAGCTGCAGCTTAGCTGAGGACAAGATACTCACTCGATACTCTTCGCGAAACCCTGTGAAGCGGCACGATGCAGGGAGATGGAATTGATCCAGAATCCGAAGCCTTGAGCAGTATTTTGCTTTTGTATTAGTGTTTGGTTGACTGCAACTTCTCTTCCAGGAATGTCCACCTTGAAGAAGTCCTGCTCTTCTCTCCGACGGGATTTCAATTTGTCTCTTTTACCTTGTTCATCTTCATTGCTTTCAGTTTCCCTTCTTGTGTTTGATCAGGTATCTACCAGCGCTCCCTCAGCACTGCACCGGGAGTGCCAGCCTTGATTTTGTGCTCAAGTCTCTGGAGTGGGACTTGAACACACAACCTTCGGTCCCAGCGGAGAGAGTGCCACCCACTGAGCCACAGCTGACACCATATTTTCGGGAGTGTCACTTTCAGGATGAACATGGAGACCTTGGGTACCATTTTGACACAATGGAAATTCCGGTTATTCGTTGGAATTTGAACAGGTTTCATAGTTCTTAGGGGTAGAAATTACGTTGCGCCCCATTTGGGGCGCAAATATCGTCCGGACGCAAATATTAGCGCCTGGCGCTAATTATCGGCACTGACAGGAAACTTCACTTTTACCGCCCCAGGAGGTGAGTGGAGCGCTAAAGCAGGCGCTGCACACCTCTCTTAAGGCGCAAAGGCCGAGCAGTGAGGCGCTAACTCGGAGCGCTGGCGAAGCTCATGTAATGTCAGTCAGCAATGGAACACACACACAATGGCACGGGCCAGTTCTTAAAGGGGATGGTTAATCTTGCTTTCCATCCACATCCTGTTCATTGCTGCCTTGAATCTCGGCCTGGAGAGACTTGCACATCAAATGTGCTGGAAAGAACAATGGAGAGCACCAGGCAAAGAGCTCAGAGTGCAGCTCCCACGGTCTCTGCTAAATCGATACAAGGAATGGCAAATCAAAATGAACCTGCAAAGTGCTGCTCAGTACCCAAAACTCCTTCACACAACGTTGAATCTCTCCAGAAGTCTCTCCCTCTCTCTCTCAGAATGCGTAGTTCAAAAATGCCACCAACAATAAAAGACAGGAAGAGGCCCCCTTTAAATAGCGCCCCCCCCAGCCCCACAGCGATTGATAGCGTTCCAGTCTTCTGGTCGTTGGAAGCGCCAGGCGGTAAGGCAGGGGGCGCCACTCAATTTCCGCTACCGGGCGCCCCAAGGGCGTTGCACCATGGAATGACGTCACAATCTGCGCGCGCAGGTGGTCGCAGCGGTAAGTTTTAGCGCCGCCGCACAATCTCAAGTTAAGTTCTCGAGCGGCGCAAACAGCGCTGCGCCCGGGCGTTAGCGGCTTAACGCCCCATTAGCGCCCTCTTAAGGCGCTAACGGGAGGCGCAACCAAGTGAATTTTTACCCCCTAAAGTTTCAGTCTACATCTTGTAAATCAAGAAAAGGCAAGATAACAACTTGGCTCTTTCTATAGTAGAGGACACTGCAGATTAGAGAATGAATCTGACAAACACATCGAACCAAAAAAGGGATCCACACAACACAAATTTTCAGTAATCATAGACCTTCACTTAAATCTTGATTTACATCAAGAGATATCTTCATTAACCTTGCGCGCCGTGCACCCCATCCACCACCTTAAACATTCACTCCATCCAGCACCGGCGTACCATGGCTGCAGTGTGTACCATCTACAAGATGCACTGCAGCAACTCGCCAAGGCTTCTTCGTCAGCACCTCCCAAACTCGCGACCTCTTCCACCTAGAAGGAAGAGGGCAGCAGGCGCATGGGAACACCACCACCTCCAAGTTCCCCTCCAAGTCACACACCATCCTGACTTGGAAATATATCAGCCGTTCCTTCATCGTCGCTGGCTCAAAATCCTGGAACTCCCTCCCTAACAGCACTGTGGGAGTACCTTCACTACATGGACTGCAGCGGTTCAAGGCGGCGGCTCACCACCACCTTCTGGGGGGCAACTAGGGATGGACAATAAATGCTGGCCTTGCCAGCGATGCCCACATCCCGTAAACGAATTAAAAAAAATTACGTTATCCTCTGGATGACCCAACCCTCTCGCCATTGGAGCTGCAGGACATCACCCCACAACCTCTGCCACCACATCAAGGACTCCATTGGCTGGTTCCAAGACTTCAGCCACTTGCTGTGGGCCAGTAAAGTCACACGGACTGGCTGCTGGGACACAATGCTCATGTATTTTGCCCCCCCCCCCCCACCCCAGTATTCAGAAAGTCATTGTTGACTTGTGTATCTGCTTTGTTCGGTGTGTAAACCCATCTGGAGAACGAGTGTAACAATTCCGCACCAAAAATTTACTTTGACACACTGTGCAATTGGACAGTTAAAGTTCTATATTATTTTTCACCCCGGTTCTACTTTAATCAAAATTGCAACATTTGGTCCTGGGACGGGATTTTTACTCAACACAGCTTGTCCTGAATCTCAAGCCTTGTGCATCAAGGTGACCGTTCAGCCTTTCCCAATCTTTGGCAAGATCCACTTCACCAAATCTGGGAAAGCCATTGAATCCTCTACCTCCAAGTACTGGGTGGAGTTGAAGACCAGCACAGCCCTTATATGGGTTTTTACGACAATCTGGTTGTTTCAAGGTCACCATTACTGACACTAGTTTTTATTCTAGATTTATAAAATAACTGAATTTAAAATTCCCCAGCTGCCGTTGTGGGATTTGACCTCGTGTCATTAGTCGGATCATTAGTCCAGGCCTCTGGATTACTAGTCCAGTAACATAACCACTGCTACCGTTCCCCTGTGACATCCAACTCCCCGACAAGTAATGTTCACCTAGTCTTCCCCACCAAAAAAAATAAATCCTACCTTGGAGCGAAGGGTTTCTTGCGATTCCAACATGTGTAGGAGCTCAGAGTTATCAATCTCCAGCAGCATTCCTGTAATTTTGCCGGCCAGGGCTGGGTGCATGCCATGGATCAGTGGATACAGACGCTCACCTGTACAAAAGACAAGAGCTCTGAAACTTCCACAGGTAACGACCAGCGCTGCTTTTTTTTTTTTTTTTAAATGGCCAATATTTAGAAATTTATGCAGGGTTTTTTTTTCCTTTTAAAAACAGAAGCCGGATTAAACCAAAGATGACAAGCTCAAAGCTGTACCACAAAGGAAACCCAGTATCAAGTCAACGATTGGAAGGTTGGAGTCAAGTCGAGAAGCGGAGAGACTTCAGGAGAGCTGCCGAGTCAGAGAGGACAATGCCTCTCAGCTTCCTGAGTCAGAGAGGACAATGCCTCTCAGCTTCCTGAGTCAGAGAGGACAATGCCTCTCAGCTTCCTGAGTCAGAGAGGACAATGCCTCTCAGCTTCCTGAGTCAGAGAGGACAATGCCTCTCAGCTTCCTGAGTCAGAGAGGACAATGCCTCTCAGCTTCCTGACTCCACAAGTGAATTGCGGTCAATATTTACCAAGAGGAAAAAAAAGTGACACAACAGAGAGAAGTGATCCGATCAAGCTTGTCGACCGTGCCCCCACATCAATGGGGGAAATCAGTCGTCCAGCTCCGCCAAGGCTCCCATGTGAAGGATGACCACTTGGGAGAGGTACCAAATGGCAGCTAATTTCCATGGAACTGTATCCCAATAAATCACTGCCTCTGGGGGAAGAGCGAGAGGAGAAGGCTAGATTTTAAATACCGTTCACTCATCAAATGCTTACACCAACAACTTACATTGCTATAGCACCTGCAACATGGTAAAACATCCCAAGTGGCTTCACAGGAGCGTAATCAGACAAAAGCTGACACCGAACCAAAGGAGCCGATATTAGGAGGGGTGATTTAAAAGCTTCTTCAAAGAGGTAGGTTTTAAGGAGGACAAAGAGGGGAGGAGGTTGTGGGAAATTCCAGAGCTTAGGTGCCCAGACAGCTGAAGGCACGGCTGGGGTGAAGGGAACGGGGGACGGGTACGAGGCCCCAATTGGAGGAGTGGATGCAGGTTAACGCACCATCGGTGGGTCGGTGTCAGGGCGGGACGCCGGATGGCTTTTACAACAACCTAATGCTTCCACCATCCCTACGTGGTCTCCGTTTTAAACACGTACCCAGCATCTGTTTCTGTTCCTGTGGCAGTGCAGCAGCCAGCATAGAGGCAGTGAGTGGCATCTGACCGTGGACATGGACAGCTGGCTCAGACACCTGCAACATCACCACAAAACAAAATAAGCAAACCCCATTACAGACAGACCAACTTCAAACCCGAGTCAAAATAGAAAGTTACCTTCCTCTTACAATCAAGTAGTGTAGGAACAGGAAGAGGCCATTCACCCCTCGAACCTGTTCCGCCATTCAATCAGACCACGGCTGATCTGCACCTCACCTCCAATTACCCGCCTTTGCTCCATATCCCTCGATACCCTTGCCCAACAAAAATCTATCGATCTCAGTCTTGAAAGCGCCAATTGACCCCCAGCATCCACAGCTTTTTGGGAGAGAGTTTTCCAGATTTCCACTACCCTGTGTGTGAAGAAGTGCTTCCTGAGTTTTGAAACAGAAAAATAGGAGCAGGGGTAGGCCATTCGGCCCTTCGAGCCTGCTCCGCCATTCAATATGATCATGGCTGATCCTCTATCTCAATATAATAGAATTTTGGAAGATGCAAACCAATGCATCCACTATTTCCATGGCTACCTCTTTTAGTACTCTGGGATGCAGATTATCAGGCCCTGGGGATTTATCGGCTTTCAGTCCCATTAATTTCTCCAGCATTATTTTTTTTTACTAATACTAATTTCCTTTAATTCCCCCTTCTCACTAGACCCTTGGTTCCCTAGCATTTCTGGGGAGTTATTTGTGTCCTCTTCTGTGAAGACAGAACCAAAGTATTTGTTTAATTACTCTGCCATTTCCTTGTTCCCCATTATAAATTCTCCCGTTTCTGACTGTAAGGGACCTACATTTGTCTTCACTAATCTTTCTTTTTACATACTTGTAGAAGCTTTTACAGTCCGCTTTTATGTTCCTTGCAAGTTTACTCTCATACTCTATTTAATCAACCTCTTGGTCCTTTTTTGCTGAACTCTAAACTGCTCCCAATCCTCAGGCTTGTTACTTTTTTTGGCAACTTTAATGATAGTATTAGATCTTTGGATCTAATACTATCCTTAATTTCTTTTGTTAGCCATGGTTGGGCCGCTTTTCCTTTTGTGTTTTTGCGCCAGAAAGGAATGTATAACTGTTGCAATTCATGCATTCATTCCTTAAATGTTAGCCATTGCCTATCCACCGTCATGCCTTTTAATGAAGCTCCCCAATCTATCATAGCCAACTCACTCCTCATACCTTCGTAGTTTCCTTTGTTTAGATTTAGGACCCTAGTTTCAGATTGGTCTACTTCACTTTCCATCTTAATGAAGAATTCTATCATGTTATGGTCACTCTTCCCTAAAAGGACCCTGCACAACAAGATTATTAATTAACCCCTTCTCATTGCACAATACCCAATCTAGGATAGCCTGTTCCCTAGTTGGCTTCTCAACATACTGGTCTAAAAAACCATCTCGTACACACACCAGGAATTCATCCTCCACAGTATTATTGCTAATTTGGCTTGGCCAGTCTATATGTAGATTAACGTCACCCATGATTACTGTAGTACCCTTATTACATGCATCTCTGATTTCCAGTTTGATGCCGTCCCCTACATTACTACTACTGTTTGGAAGCCTATAGACAACTTCCACCAATGTTTTCTGCCCCTTGGTGTTTCTTAGCTCCACCCAGACTGATTCTACATCTTTATTTTCTGAGCCAATATCCTTTCTCGCTATTGCTGATTTCATCCTTTACTAACAACGCCACCCCACCTCCTTTTCCTTTTTGCCTGTCCTTCCTAAATATCGAATATCCTTGGGTATTCAGCTCCCAGCCTTGGTCACCCTGCAGCCATGTCTCCTCAAAAGCCTGGCTCTAAATTTATGATGTCCCCTTATTCTTAATTCCCCACCAGAGAAATAGTTTCTCTGTAGCGACCCTATCCAATCCTTTGAACATTAAGCAGATCACCACTCGCACTTCTAAACTCAAGGGAATACAAGGCAAGTTTATGCAGCCGGTCCTCATAAATTTAACCCTTTTAGCCCTGGTATCATTCTGGTGAATCTGCGCTGCTCCCCACCCAAGGCCAATATATCCTTCTGAGCAGGCCAGGCAGCAGTCAGACTGTAGGATCCTTGCACACCTCCAGAGAGGGGGGGGGGGGGGAAAGAGGGGGGAGCCCGCGAGAGAGGGAGGGAGAGAGGGGGGGGGGCCCTGCGAGAGGGAGGGCCCGCGAGGGCCCCGCGAGAGAGGGAGGGAGGGGGGCCCCGCGAGAGAGGGAGGGAGGGAGGAGGGAGGGAGGGAGGGGGGGAGGGGGGGGAGGGGGGAGGGGGGCCCGCCCGCGAGAGAGGGAGGGAGGGGGCCCGCCCGCGAGAGACACAGAGAGGGGGGCCCGCCCGCGAGAGAGGGAGGGAGGGAGGGAGGGAGGGAGGCCCGCCAGCGAGAGACACAGAGAGGGGGGGAGCCCGCGAGAGACACAGAGAGGGGGGGAGAGCGAGAGACACAGAGAGGGGGGGGGGGAGAGCGAGAGACACAGAGAGGGGGGGGGAGAGAGAGAGACACAGAGAGGGGGGGGGAGAGCGAGAGACACAGAGAGGGGGGGGGAGAAGAGAGAGACACACAGAGAGGGGGGGAGAAGAGAGAGACACACAGAGAGGGGGGGAGAAGAGAGAGACACACAGAGAGGGGGGAGAAGAGAGAGACACAGAGGGGGGGGGAGAGGAGAGAGACACAGAGAGGGGGGGGGGGAGAGAGAGACACAGAGGGGGGGGGGAAGAGAGAGACACAGAGGGGGGGGGAAGAGAGAGACACAGAGGGGGGGGGAAGAGAGAGACACAGAGGGGGGGGGGAAGAGAGAGACACAGGGGGGGGGGAAGGAGAGAGACACAGGGGGGGGGGAAGAGAGAGACACAGAGGGGGGGAAGAGAGAGACACAGAGGGGGGGGAAGAGAGAGACACAGAGGGGGGGGGAAGAGAGAGACACAGAGAGAGGGGGAGAGAGACACGGGGGGGGGCAGAGAGAGTGGGGGGGGGGGGGGAGAGGGAGAGATAAATAGTTGGATTGCGTAAAAGACTCTCGCTGCTCTGATAGGCGAGAGGTAACAGAAAGTATTCAGGAAACCTGCTCGGCGAAGGGAGTAGACTTGTGCGCCACTATTGCATCGATTGAGCTTCGCGGCAGCTAATAGAATGAAACGGTTTCACTCTGCCCGTGAGGTTTCACTCGACCCGTGAGGTTTCATACAGCAATACATTCATCACCTGCACAAATGCTTCAGAAATTTAACCCAGTTTTTACTTTCTAACCAAAAGCTACAATGAATCGAGAAACATGCGAACAAACCCCAATGAGGATCATTGCCACCCGCATAACTGATTTTCTGGCTACTGATTTTTTTTTGGTGCAGACCATTACCATGGTTTCCGAACATTTCACACACGAAGGTCGGCCAGAGGCTCTCGGGTCAGTACCTGCTGTGTGCTGGGAGGGCGCTGGGTATTGCAGACGCCAGTGGTGTACTTATACTGCGGGAGTACCCGCACCATGGGTCCAGAAAGGGCAGTACGTGGTCCGGCTGTCTGAGTTCCTATGGTGGCTGCAAGGTGCGAGTTGAGGATAATAAGAAAGAAAAAAGAGGGGTTAAAATGCACACAGATTGTTAACTTAATGAACTGATAAAGACTCCTTTGCTCTAGATTGGGACCCAAAACTAGTTGAGTTTCACGAACCAGGAATAACAGAACAAAGCACAGAATGGTAGTGTAGTGGTTGCGTTACTGGACTAGTAACACAGAGACCTGGACTATATAATCCAGAGAACGAGAGTCCAAATCCCACTCTGCTAGTTTTGAGAATCTCAATTAAGTTTTGAAAAATAAATCCAGAAATAAAACCCAACTGGTTCACTGATGTCCTTTAGGGAAGGAAACCTGCCGTCCTTACCCGGTCTGGGCCTGTGGGTGACTCCAGTCCCACACACCAACACGGTTGACTCTTAACTGCCCTCTGAATGTATAGCCACCATCTCAAGGCAATTCGGTAATGGGCAATAAATGCCGGCCTTGCCACATCCACAGAATGAATATTGTTTTAAAAAAAAAACACTCTGCTAAATTGACTCAAATTTTAACCAATCACTATTTTAAGGCAGTTTTTAAAACTTTAAAAAAGTAAATTTCTGTGACATTGAACATTGCCTCCGGAAGGATGATGTGATCGGTACTGTGCGGATTAATTATAAACAGCAGCTTGTATTTATATAGCGCCTTTAATGTAGTAAAACGTCCCGCGGCGCTTCACAGGAGCGTCAACAGACAAAACCTGTCACCAAACCACATCAGGAGAAATTAGGACAGGCGACCAAAAGCTTGGTCAAAGAGGTAGGTTTTAAGAAGCGACTTAAAGGAAGAGAGAGAGGTAGAGAGGTTCAGGGAGGGAATTCCAGAGCTCAGGGCCCAGGCAGCTGAAGGTACGGCTGCCAATGGTGGAGCGATGAAATCAGGGATGTGCAAGAGGCCAGAATTTTTAAACGTCCCGCGGAGATTTTCCTAGCCTGCGGTGACCAAGAGTTGCTGACGGACTCTGGAAGGTACTCACCCACTCTCTGTGTGTTGGACGGGAGCTGGGGGACCTGTGTGGATGCCTGCCTCACTGTGCTGATGGCTGTGGCCACTCGCCTGGGTGCTGCCCCTCTCACTGGGGGTAGGATGTTGTGGTAGGGGGCTGCAAACAAAAATAAAAACCCACTCAAGTCTCAGTTTAGAAACACAAACCAACCAAGATGGGTTTCACCTTCCAAAAAAAAAACGCAGCTAACGTTACGTCACGCCCAGTGCAATTACTGACAGGCCTGCCATCGACCCCTGCCCACCTCCCGCTAACTCACTTGCCTCAACCCCAGAACGCAGAGGTGAGGGAGGCAGGACCAGGATTTCACCTCTCGGAATCTGAATGCTTCCCACCAATAACAAGGCTGAGCTCGGGAGGGGAATTGCAGACATGATTCCTGGATCTTGCTGTGATCCAGCACTTGGGGCACCTTCTGGGCCAGTTGAAGGAGTTCACCATCTCATCCCCTAATCTCCGCAGTGAGGAAGAGTTCCCCATTCCTCCTTCAGAGCCATTCCATTAAATCAAAGATCAATTATCATCGGAATCGCTCGATGATAAAAGACCCAGGGCCCAGCTAGTTCGCCTTGTACCATCCCAGTAGTCGCATGATACAACAATAATGGGATTGTTGACCAATCACAGCGATCAATCTCTATCAATGAGTCTACGACAGACCCAGACACGAGGCGAGGAAAACCCCCAGTGGGGGAGAGCTTTGGGAACCAGAGGCCCAAAGTCACCTGTTCCTCCCCAGCCATGCTAGTGTTGAATTCTTGCGTATCTAGCTGATATGTGACACTGTGCTGTGAGATACTCAGTGAAACCTTTTAAACATTCACCTATTTTGATACAAATCTATTTGAGTTACATGGCTATGGGGTCCAGGAATTATTTATTTATTTATTTTAAATATGCAAGCACATTTTATGTTATAATAATTACAAAACATCAAAGCCAGCCTAGTCTCAGTGGTGGCATTTTAGCCTCTCGGAGTCAGAAGGCTACGGGTTTGAGATTAACTCCCAGGGAGCAGTCTCTGAACACGGGGTTGACATCCAGTGGGGCTACTCGTGTTCGATGGGAGTGGACTGGCAACCTCTTGCGCCCCCCCCCACCCCCACCATTGTATCTAGTTGGTAGGGAGTTACGAGTCAGGGGGACGACCTGCCCACACAAAAGTCGGTCGTTGGTTACGATGCAACCAAGAGCACAACCTGCTGGATGCAAAAAGCAGTGGAGGAAATGGGTGGTCTTGTGCACCACTCGACACAGAAGAGAAAAGAAGATCAAGAAAGAATTACAAAGCAATTTCCAATTAAAAACACAAAGGAAATTCCCCATTTCATCCAGGGGTGACGTTTACAGGGATCAGGACAAACCAGGCAGTCGAGTTTGTGGTGGAGACTGCCCTCTGTTGGTCAGTTTATGATCAACTCAAAAGGCTGGACAAGACCAACTCTCCTTGAATGAGCTCTTGAAAAAGTGACCACATGATTCCACACTCATGTTTTTTGAGCTAGCGGAGTTCGTATTTCCTCCCAATAATTCTTTAGTGGGCGGGTGGGAGTCAGGCTTCACCAGATTACTCCCTCTTCCTGGTGAATACCTGCGTTGCGTCAAATCCTCACTTACTTGGAGGCCTGATGGGCTGCCCTGTCCAGCGTTGAGTTGGCCGGATCGGGGTCACGGGAGCGGTGGTGTAATACGCAGTGCGATTTTGAACCTGCGGAGACCAAAGCACTTTTAACAACGAACGTGCAACTACCCGAAGCCCAAGCACTCCAATCAGAACAAAGAAGACGCGACTCACTTTCATTCATAAAAACATGTCCAAGACACACAAAATAGTTCAGTCGCCCTCCACTTCACATGGAATCATGAACTGGAATTCCAAAACACCGGAAAAGCGCCTGGAATCCCATGCAATAAAAATAGAATTGTACTTATGAACAGTACTTAGGCACACTGCCCAGGGCAGCATCAACAGCTTATATTTATATAACACCTTTGATGCACAAATACATCCCAGGGTTCTTCAGGAGGTAGAAAGAAAAACTGATGCCAAGCCAATGGAAGGAAAGATTAGGATGGAGTGACTCAAGAGGCTGGTGTGAGAGGAACAGTATTTGGAGAGTTGTGGGGCTGGAGGATGTTAGAGAGATAGGGATGGATGAGGCCATGATGGGAATTAAACACAGGATAAGCACTTTCCATTTGAGGCATTGGAGGAACCAGGAGCCAAGGTAGTTCAGTGAGGACAGGGGTGATGGGCGAACGGGACTTGGTGTGGGTTAGGACACGGGGGTGATGGGCGAACGGGACTTGGTGTGGGTTAGGACACGGGGGTGATGGGCGAACGGGACTTGGTGTGGGTTAGGACACGGGCAGCAGAGTTTCGGATGAGCTGAAGTTTAGAGAGTGGAGGATAGGAGGCTGGTCAGGAGGACAGTGGAGTAGTTGAGTCTGGAGGTGACAAAAGGCATGGATGAGGGTTTCAGTAGATCAGCTGAGGTAAGGTGGAATTGGGCGATATTACAGAGGTGGAAGTAGGCGGTCTTTGTGATGGGAGAGGATATGGGGTCAAAAACTTAGCTCGAGTCGAACAGGTTGCTAAAGGTTGTGAACAGTCTGGTTCAGCCTCAGAGACCCAAGGAGAGGGATGGAGTTAGTGGTGGGGGCTGAAGATGATGGCTAGTCTTCTCAAGATTTAACTGGAGAAAGTTATGGCTCATCCAAGACTAGCCGTCAGGCAAGCAGTGCAGCAGAGGTAGAGCTGGGCATCATCAGCATACACACGGAACATGACTCCATGCTTGTGGATGATGCTGCTAAGGGGGCGGAGATTGATGAGGAAGAGGAGGGAGCCAAGGATAGTTCCTTAAGGCAAACCAGAGGTGATGGTGCAAGGTTGGGAAGAGAAGACATTGCTGGAGATGTTCTGGCTACAATTGGATAGGTAAGAGTGGAACCAAGTGAGTGCAGTCCTACTGTGCTGGACAAGTGGAGAGACATTGGATGGTCAACGGTTGAAGAAGAGGTCAAGGAAGACAAGGTCAGATGGTGCACAGGTACACCGTCATTCATGAATTTGGTTAGGGCCATTTCAGTGCTGTGGGAGCGATTTAGAAGGGAGTCGCGAATATTTGGTGCGTACAACTGAACCCTTTCCGTGCTTCAATACACGGACCTGGGTCATTGGCCAAAATAATAATTAGCCGCTGCCAACGAGGCTACGCCCCAGTTCCCGCGAGCCCTCCTCCCACCTATCGAAGGTTGACGGGCACCCACGGTTCGAGGTTAGAAGCAGAGCTCGCTCGAGGAATTGTACAATTCTGGTGCAGTCCACTCAAACATAGCTCCATATTTAAGTGTGTCTGTAATCTTGTGTCACGATGAATCATCGCTAAAACATATCCAGTGCTGCAGCAATGAGGGGGAAAAGTATTACACTTAAAAAAAACAATTCTCAGGATGTGGGTATTGCTGGCGAGGCTGACATTTATCACCCATCCCTAGTTGCCCCGAGAAGGTGGTGGTGGGCCTTCTCTAACCGCTGATGGCAGGTTTGGTCCAACTGAGGGACCCCTTCGGTGGGCAGCTAAGACTCAACACGTTGGTTTGGGACTGGAGTCACATATTGGCCAGACCGGGTAAGGATGGCAGATTTCCTTTCCCAAAAGGACATTAGTGAACCAGATGGATTTTTACGACAATCCGACAGCTTCATAGTCATTTTACTCAGACCAGCTTTTTTTTTTTAAAATCTCCAACTTAATTTAAATTCTCAAGCTTGCTGTGGTGGGATTTGAACTCACGATCTCCACGGAGTAACACAAACCACTGCTGCACCATACCCGGTTATCCCATTATTTCAGAAGGTTGGCATAGGGCAGCACCACATCTCTGCTCTTTTACCTGCGGCACAGCCGGCATGAAGTACCCGGAGTGTGTCAGGTGTTGAAACGAGCCGAGCAGGGCACTGGGTATGGCTCTCAGGTTGGCCAGTCTCTGCATGTACTGGTTGGTCAGATGCGCTTTGCGTTCCTCCTTGCGCTGAGCCAGGGCCACGTACAGGGGCTTGGTGCTCACAATCCGCCCGTTCATCTCAGTGACGGCTTTCGTAGCTTCTTCCGGCGAGGAGAAGCAGACAAAGCCGAAGCCTTTGCTGTGGCCTCCATCGGTCATCACCTGGAACACAAAAATAAAAAAGAACCACAACGCGGGTCGGAAGTGCCGCGGGTCAGAGGGCGGCAGCGGATGCAGTGACCGCACCAGGAACCGACTGGCCTCCGGCTTTCATATCGGGCTGGGCCGAGCTGGAGAAATAACGGCCGCGGTAACAACGCGCGCCATTATTAACGTGTGAATCGGCCGACATGTTCAGGGGATGAAGAGATACCGCGTTAGGTGCGAACATTGTTCCCTTTAAGCTGCACGATCGGCAGGTCCCGCGCAGCCAGTGAACCGGCTTTTAAATAGAAAAACCGCACGTGCGCGGAATCTTGAATGACCCGCGCGGCCCGTTAAAAGTCAGCTCCAAAAAAAAAATCAGAGGGAACATTGGTTGCGAATCTCCAGAAATCACTGGTCGATTTACGCCGCTCTGCACTCTTTCACACAAACGGCATCACGCCCTTAGCCTCCCGTTAATTTTAAGAACTTGCTGGATTTGCACATTAATTGCCCGTTAATTGCCAGACTTAACTTTCTGTGGCGAGTTTAAGAGTGTGAGTACCCTTGTAACGATGTGATAATTGTTAAAGCAATGCCAATCAATCTCTCTGGTCCAGAATAGGAACAATTTAAACTGTGGAGTCATTCCTTCAGGTGGTAAATTGTTCTCGGAGAGATTTTAAAATTTTTACATTTTTTTCTTACTTTTCCTTCTGTCTTTTTTTTTTCTCTCTCTGAATCCAATCTTTCTCTTTCTGTACCTGATTTGACTCTAATTCACCCGATTTCCTTCTCTGTCGTTCCTCTGTTTCCTCCTCAATCCTTAAATCTCACTGGTTAAGGAGATAGACTGTTGGTCCCGCCGTTCACCGAGGTCCCAGATGCCCCATTGCCGTCGCCGTTATCAGCTCGCACTCCCAGCAAGTTACTGGGTGAGGAAATAATTCTAACTAACGGGGCACGCTGCGAGATGCCCCACTCCAGCAAGATCTGGCCCATTACCCCTAGATATGGGCACCCACACGGACAAGGCTCCATTCATTGCCCATCTCTAATCGCCTTGTAGCGATTGTTCAATAACTCAATGGCTTGCGAGGGCACCAAGAATCAACATGCAGTGAGAGACTGGAGTCACAGGTAGACCCAACCGGTGTTCGGTTCCCTTCCCTGTCGGACATTCGTGAACCAGCTGATGTGGCTTTTTAATTAAAATAACAATGCGACAGATTTCCGGCTCATTTCCTGATGCCAACTCTCAAATTACCAGAGTTATTGAATTTAATTTCTCAACTTTCCAATGTAGGAATTGAACTCTTGACCTGTGGGTTGCTGGTCTGGTACCAAAACCACGATACTCCGAGAACTGGCAAGAACCAGTTTCTTTCCAAGAACATTTCAGATCACAATGTCTGGGATTTACTTCGGGGGGGGGTGGGGGGGTTGCCAGTCCTCCACTCAATAGGGTTCAATTCAAAAATCACCCCCCCCCCTCCCAAATGCCCCACCGCACACAAGTTGCCACCAAATCCCCAACTCCGAAAGCTGCCTTTTCCTCTTGTACTTCTTTCTATGTTAGTGGGGAATTCATGTCTCGTACCTTTGCACTAGTGATTGTCCCATACGGAGAGAACTCCTTCCTCAAACGCTCATCGTCAATCCCATCGTCCAGATTCTTCACATACAAGTTCACTCCCTAAAAGCCAAGAGCCGGTAGAACGTTTAGAACCCAGGGAGAGAGATGCCGACCCTAGCAATACATCTCCAAAGGTTGCTCCATGCTTCTAGAAATCACTAGGATCAAAGTCCACCTGAGACACACCTGGAGTGCTGCGTACAGTTTTGGTCTCCTTATTTAAGGAAGGATATACTTGCTTTGGAGGCAGTTCAGAGAAGGTTCACTCAGTTGATCCCGGAGATGAAGGGGTTGTCTTATGAAGAAAGGTTGAGCAGGTTGGGCCTATACTCATTGGAGTTTAGAAGAATGAGAGGGGATCTTATTGAAACATACAAGATTCTGAAGGGGCTTGACAGGGTAGATGCAGGGAGGATGTTTTCCCCTCGTGGGGAAGCTAGAACTAGGGGGCATAATTTCAGAATAAGAGGGCACCCATTTAAAATGGAGATGAGAGGAATTTCTTCTCTCAGAGGGTTGTGAATCTTTGGAATTCTCTTCCCCAGAGAGCTGTGGAGGCTGGGTCATTGAATATATTCAAGGTGGAGATTGACAGATTTTTGAATGGTAAGGGAGTGAAGGGTTATGGGGAGTGGGCAGGGAAAGTGGAGTTGAGGCCAAGATCAGATCAGCCATGATCTTATTGAATGTTGGAGCAGGCTCGAGGGGCCAAATGACCTACTCCTGCTCCCAAGTCTTATGTTCTTATGTTCCGTCCTCCCTCCCTGTTCTGGGCAACATCCTGGGCGAGCCAGCTTCAAAGAGGGAAATCCTCGGAGCGGATAGCGAGATCAACGCATTGCCAGTTGGCAAGTCAACTTCATGTTATTGTAATTGGCTACCAAAATAGCTACATCTCCTCAATGCTGCACCTGTAGGGACTACAGAAAGTAGTTTGTTGGACATAGTGCCCTCAACATGAACTGGGGGCTCACATACACAAAATCTTTGAAGGTGGCAGGACAAGTTGAGAAGGCTGTTAAACAAGCGCATGGTATCCTTGGTTTTATTGATAGAGGCACAGAGTACAAAAGCAAGGAACTTATGCTAAACTTTTATAAAATCACTGGTTAGGCCCCAGCCGGAGTATTGTGTTGAATTCTGGACACCGCACTTTCGGAAGGATGTCAAGGCCTTGGAGAGGGTGCAGAGGAGATTTACTGGAATGGTACCTGGGATGAGAGACGCGAGTTAAGCTGGGCTTGTTCTCCTTAGAGCAGAGGTGGTCAAGGAAAGATTTAATCGAGGTGTTCAAAATTATGAGAGGTTTTGATAGAGTAAATAAGGAGAAACTGTTTCCAGGGGCAGGAGGGTCAGTAACCAGAGGACACAGATTTAAGATAATTGGCAAAAGAACCAGGGGGGGGGGGGGGGGGGGGAGATGAGGAGAATTTCTTTTACGCAGTTATGATGATCTGGAATGTGCTGCCTGAAAGGGCGGTGGAACTTTCAAAAGGGGAATTGGATAAATACTTGAAGGGGAAAAATTTGCCAGGCTCTGGGGAAAGAGCAAGGGGAGCAGGACTAATTGGAAAGCTCTTTCAAAGAGCCGGCACAGGCACGATGGGCCGAATGGCCTCCTCCTGTGCTGTCAGATTGTATTCTATGAACATGAACTGTAGTTACGGGGAAGTCAATCTTACCACGACTCCCAAGCCCGTGAATCACTGACCTGGTAGCGACTGATTCGCTCTTGTTTCATCATCTCAAACTTGCGTTTCAGCTCACCCTGCCGCTCCATCTTCTTCTGAGCTCGGCCTACGTAAACAGCCCGGCTGTTAATCTCTTTCCCGTTCATCTCAGCCACCGCCTAAACACAACAACAACAAAAATGGAGGAGAGATTTTGGAGGTCTTCTCTGCCTAGCTCTCCCATACGGGAAGCACGATTCATTACCAGATGCCCCAAGACACACGATCACCATCAGGTGCTTTCATGTCATCAGCGAGAGAAATGGCCCAGAGCCCAACTCCTTCCAGATATCGAGTCACCAACGGACAAGCCAGGTTCAGCACAGTGGCCAGTGTGACTTGGACAATAGGAACTATTCTACTGGTGGGAGGGGCGGTAACCAGAGGACACAGATTGAAGGTGATTGGCAAAAGACATGGAGGGGAGACGAGGAGAATTTTCTTTTACGCAGCGAGTTGTTGTGATCTGGAACGCGCTGCCTGAAAGGGTGGAAACAGATTCAATGATAACTTTCAAAAGGGAATTGGATAAATACTTGAAATGGAGAAACTTGAGGTCTACGGGGAAAGAGCAGGGGGGAGTGGGACTAATTGGAGAGCTCTTTCAAAGAGCCGGCACAGGCACGATGGGCCGAATGGCCTCCTCCTGTGATGTAAGATTACTCGATGAAGACTGAAACCCAACTACAGAAGATGACAGCCATTTACAATGCAACTTCTGGTTTGGTAGTTGAGGACTTTGTATATGAATGGTCACCATATCCCCTCAATTAATTCCTCTAAATCGATCCTGGGCCCCGTTACAATGTTGAGATGAGGCTCAGATTACCAATTATGAAGGACCATTACGTTTAGACATACTCTATCCCTGGAGACCACCCGAAGAAACCCACTCAAATTCTCACCTTGCGAGCGTCTTCGTGCTTTTCAAAGTTAACAAACCCAAATCCCCTGCAGCGACCTCTCTCGTCAGTCATTACCCGAACACTCAGCGTCTTTCCTTAAAAAAAGAGGGAAAGGAACTTTAAAACTGGCTGATGCTCTAGACTGTAGAATTCAAGTACACTACTGCAAACAGGCTCAGGCAGATGCAACTAAAAACCTCCTCCAGCCCTACAACCCTCCGAGATCTCTGCGCGCCTCCAATTCTGGCCTCTTGCGCATCCCCGATTTCCTTCGCTCCACCACTGGCGGCCAAGCTTTGGAATTCCCTCCCTAAACCTCTCCGCCTCTCTCTCTCCTCAAATCCTACCTCTTTGACCAAGCTTTTGGTCACTTTTCCTAATATCGTCATGTGGCTCGGTGTCAAATTTTGTCTGATAACGCTTCTGTGACGCAGCTTAGAATGGTTTACTACTTTAAGACGCTGTATAAACGCAAGTTGCTGTTGATGTAGGGACCACAGTTACCCTTGCCGGAAGTGATTAAGTGAAAGAGGACCAGGCTTGGCTGTGAAATCCCTGCTCCGCCACAATCAGTCTGCGTGAGGTGGAGTAGAATTTTTGCTGCACACCACCTAGAGTTGCGAATGGCCATGAAGATGAAGGACTGCACCCCAACACCTTCTGGAGAGGTTTATTAATTGGGGGAGGCACGAAAGGGGTGGGGGGAGGGGGTAAAGAGACAAAGGGAGAAACCGGAGGGGAGATCGATCAAAGACACATTCGGAGACTATTCACAACCACTTACTGGAACCTGACCCAACGGCTGGGAAGCATTTGGTAAAGACAATCGCTCTCGACATTCAGCGCTGACAGACTATATACGGCCCGAGAGGGGTACGTGCACCTCCATCTGCTCCCCTTCTGCCCCCTTTCCCCAAAGTGCCCAGTGGGGAGCAGGAAGTTCTGCAGTCGTTGCCTCGCTGTAGTTATCAGCTCTACGGGCACAACATTGCTTCCTTCGCCAGTCCAACCTGTGCCTGCACCATGAATGAAAAGGCCTCAATAAAATGAGCGCTTCATTAGGAACAGAGGGAGGCCATTCAGCCCCTCGAGCCTGTTCCGCCATTCATGGCTGATCTGTTTCTTAACTCCATCTACCCGCCTTGGTTCCATATCCCTTAATACCCTTACCCAACAAAAATCTATCAATCTCAGTTTTGAAATTTCCCATTGACCCCCAGCCTCAATAGCTTTTTAAGGGAGAGTTTTCCAGATTTCCACTACCCTTTGTGTGAAGAAGTGCTTCCTGACGTCACCCCTGATTGGCCTGGCTCTACCCCATCAAATCCTTTAATCATCTGAAACATTTCAATTAGATCAGCCCTTAATCTTCTATACTCGAGGGAATACAAGCCTAGTCAATGCAACCTGTCCTCATAATTTAACCCTTTTAGCCCCGGTATCAGTCTGGGGAATCTGCACTGCTCCCCCTCCAAGGCCAATATATCCTTCCTGAGGTGCGGGGCCCAGAACTGAACACAGTTACTCCAGGTGGGGTCTGACCAGAGCTTTATATAACTTTAACATAACTTCCACCCCTTTCATTTCTGGTTGGCTGGTTAAGAAGTCTGGGAGGATGGGGACAGGCCAACAGAAGGAATGAACCCACGACTAAACTTGTGTCCGTGTGTGACTGAAACCGACTCCAAGGCAGTCTTAGTATAAAGTAGAACCGAGCTACAGCCTGTAAATATGGATCCAAACTCCTCATTGCTCAGTAGGGCTTGTGGATTTCATCAGAAGGTTTCAGCACTTTGATTTTTAACAACTTGTATTTATACATCGCCTTTAACATAGCAAAATGCCCTAAGGCGCTTCACAGGAGCGATTATCCAACAAAATTTGACACCGAGCCACACAAGGAGATATTAGGACAAATGTCCAAAAGCTTGGTCAATGAGGTAAGTTTTAAGTAGCGTCCTGAAGGAAGAAAGAGAAGTAGAGAGGCGGAGAGGTTTAGGGAGGGAATTCCAGAGCTTAGGGCCTTGGCAGCTGAAGACACGGCCACCTATGGCGGGGTGATGGAAATCGTGGATGTGCAAGAGGCCAGAATTGGAGGAGCGCAGAGATCTCAGAGGTTTGTAGGGCTGGTGGAGGCTACAGAGATAGGAAGGGGCGAGAAAGGGCCACCGAGCCCTCGACACCCACTCCTTTCACAGCCCATTGACTGCAGAGGTTCGAGAAGAAGGCCCTCCATCACTTTATTGATGGCAACTAGGGATAGGCAATAAATTCTGGGCTTGTCAACGACACCCACATGAATTGATTTTTTTTTTTTTTTTTTTTTTAAACAATCTACTGCATTATGGAATCTACCCCACACATTTAATCGCCTGGGGTGAGGGGAAGGGAATTTCTGCAAAAATTCTCCCTGATCCTGAAAATTAAAATCAAACAGAACTTCATCCATCCATCATCCAACTATTCAACTTTGGCCTGCTGTCCTCAAACAACCAACCAACCATCTCCAGCCAAGCGGCAAAAGAATGATCCTTTCTTAAGAGTTTTTGATCATCTCAAACCTGGATACTCAACCCTGATTGAAACTCATCACCCCCAATTCCCTTCCCTCAAAAAAAGGGGAAACCACAGTCTCATCCGATCTTGTATTACACCAGCAAACTAGCAGGCCAGTGCCACGTAAACTGCTGCCTAACATCACAAGAGGTTTTTGATCCCAAGAGGATTTCAAGCCAACACTGATCCTCGCACTCAGCATCCGAGCAATTAAATGTAAGATGTCGACGGCAACTGATGGCAGCCTTCCATACAAACAGAACAAGTGACTGAATCAAGCAGCCAATGCGATTCAGGATCACCAGCTCGCAGAGTGCAGCGGTGGCCAGATGTACGCTGGCTGTGGTTTTACTGAACGGCTCCGGTCTGCAAAAGGAACCCAAACTGACCAAAGCTGTTGAAGATCTCCCTCAGTCTGGTGCTGTTCATGTCTTCGCCAAAGTTCTTGATGTAGATGTTGGTGAACTCCAGAGTTTTACTTCCAAATTCGGCCTCACGCTCTTTATGGGACTTGAAGTGACCCACAAATCTTTTACAAACACAAATCCCAAATTAGTCAATTCACAAAAAGGGGTAAAAGTGGATCAAAAATAAATCTTTCACTCAGTTAATTAACAGCAAACTTTTAACATGGTCAACAAACATCTCCCCGATTAAAATAACTATTCGGAGTTATTACCGTAGCGATTTTAGCTCCTGTTGTACTTTAATTAGATTCTCACATTATTTGACCCTAAAATGCATCTCTGCTGTCTCCACCTAGAATTCAATCATCTTACATCATTCAACAAAAGTCCTCTAAACAAATCGCAGGAGAACACAAACAGGAGGTCCCATGTTGACAGGACGATCTTCTATCTGAACACTGGAGATTCTGCCCAATATCAAAACCTCAACCAGATACCTCTTTGGGATTCATCAAAAGATGACATGAGCTTAGCTCGGAAGAGACACCACCTCAATGGAGGTGCATCAGACAATCCCCAAATGGTCCCAGCCCCTCAGGATGGAAGAGGTGCTGGATTGAACAACTATCGCGAGTACCTCCATCACCAATTCTGAACAATTAGCAGCCCAAAGGCAGCAGAGTTGGGATTAAAAACAACTCAAGTTCCTGATGGATCTGACGCACAATGTGCCACAAATTAATAAGAACATAACATAAGAACATAAGAAATAGGAGCAGGAGTAGGCCAATCGGCCCCTCGAGCCTGCTCCGCCATTCAATAAGATCATGGCTGATCTGATCCTAACCTCAAATCTAAAGAACACAAGAAGTAGGAGCAGGACCCGGCCACTCAGCCCCTGGGCCCGCTCCGCCACCCACAGGGCCCTGACCGATCCGAACTCAGCCTCATGTCCAATTTCCTGCCCGCTCCCCGTAACCCCTAATTCCCTTTACTTCTAGGAAACTGTCTATTTCTGTTTTAAATTTATTTAATGATGTAGCTTCCACAGCTTCCTGGGGCAGCAAATTCCACAGACCTACTACCCTCTGAGTGAAGAAGTTTCTCCTCATCTCAGTTTTGAAAGAGCAGCCCCTTATTCTAAGATTATGCCCCCTAGTTCTAGTTTCACCCATCCTTGGGAACATCCTTACCGCATCCACCCGATCAAGCCCCTTCACAATCTTGTATGTTTCAATAAGATCGCCTCTCATTCTTCTGAACTCCAATGAGTAGAGTCCCAATCTACTCAACCTCTCCTCATATGTCCACCCCCTCATCCCCGGGATTAACCGAGTGAACCTTCTTTGTACTGCCTCGAGAGCAAGTATGTCTTTTCTTAAGTATGGACACCAAAACTACATGCAGTACTCCAGGTGCGGTCTCACCAATACCTTATATAACTGCAGCAATACCTCCCTGTTTTTATAATCTATCCCCCTAGCAATAAAAATTCACCCGATGTCCCACCAATCACTGGCAGGAAGTCACAAGGGAGTTCTCCCCGGCATGCTGGTCAATATTTATTCCTCAACCAAACATCACTTTAAAAAAACAGATTATCTGGACACCTGCTGGGTGCAGATTAGCTGCCGCCTTTCCAATAGCAGGGCAGATCTCAAAATGAAGAGACAACCCTCCTGGTCTGAGTTTCCTTCAGTGCTAACTGCCTGTTGACAAATCGGCCAGCTTGGGGAACTGGGCTCACCCAGCACCGGGTGTACACACTGGACAGGACAACCTCAACTTAAATCAATGAGACACCTTGTTTAAATATCTCTTTGGCTTTAGGTTAACAAAGACACGCACGACCCAGCGATTATTTTACTTACAACACCGCCACGGTCAAAAGTAAAATAAGTAACAAGCAAAAAAAAACCAAACTGCAAATGTTGGAAATTTGAAACAAAAATAGAAATTGCTGGAAACACACAGCAGGTGGGACTGGAGCGGAGGAGAAGGGCGGACAAGTTAACTTTTGGGAACGAATCCTTCAATGGAACAGGTGACCTGATGAACTGTCCGTACCCCAAACATTAACACAACTGTGCCTCTCACTCACTGATCTGCTGCTTCTATAGGGACAAGTCGGGAAAAAAAAGTCAACTCATTTAGTTTGAAATGGGACCAAATTCAGGAACAGTTGCATTTGTTTACAATCGGTTTGTGCTGGCTCGCTCTCAACATCTCCCCAAGGTTAACAGATCCAAGGACTGTGAGATTTACACCATCACCAAGGCACAGCTCAGCTCAGCGCCAACACTTTGTGGCACGGTGTCTTTAAAAGTGAGCAGTGTCACAGCAGAAACCTTGGGGACCCCGCTGCACCTCCCTGTCTCTATCTCTCCCTCTCTGTCTGTCTGTCTGACCATTCCCCCCCCAACCTCCCTTTCATCTGTCCATTCCCCCTTCCCCTCCCTCTCGCCGCCCCCCCCCCCCCGCTCCCCATCCCTCCCGTTCCCAGACTTACACTTTTCGGTCATTGAGCAACATTCCGTTCATTGTCTCAATCGCCCGGTTTGCAGCTTCCTGTGTTTCGAAGTGTACAAAACCGTATCCTTTCGATCCGCTCTCGTCACTGACCACCTACAACAGAGAGAGAAAAGATTTTCTCTTTTTAAAAAAAAAAAAGTATAAAGTGCATCCCTTTGGTGGGCGACCCCCCCCCCCCCCTCTCTCTCTCTCCTGAACCCATTTATAGCGTCTGCCTCGATGCCCTTCCCCCGTGCCGACAATCCATAATTCTATCACCCTCTGGGTGGAAAAATAAATACAAATACACCAGACTTCTAAACTTGCCTATTTTTTCCCCCCAAACCTGTGACTCTCCTCTACCTACCCCCCCCCCCCCCCCCCCAAATCAGTATCTGAACCCTTTACCAGTGAACAATTTGCCTGGATCGACTCGGTCACTTCCCTTCATAACCTTGGGAGGTTTATGGCTGCAGTTGCACGTGTCTTGGGCTAGACTCCCATAGGGTGAAAGTGTTATCCCTTCCTCCTGGCCCTACTCGCCTGCCACAATAAGTGACTCCACCTAGCTGCCCACAGAACCAGTACTTGCCTCCGCCCCCCCCCCCCCACCCCACCCCCCCAGCCAGTCCAAAACCTACATCACTCTTGTCCCAATGCGTTAGCCTCTATACAAGTGGCCAATTAGGAATCCAGATGTGGCTAGATCTGCACTTCTGTTTAGTGAATAAAACACAAGTCATTGGGCCTGTGTCTCGATACGTATATTCGCACGCGTGTGCAGCATGTGAGCTTTAACCATTTTGAGCGTTTGTTGGTAAAATGTTGAGGAAAAGCAGAGTGTGTCGGTGTGTTTTTTGATCGTTGTGACTGCTTTACTCCCTTGGTCACTGAATGGTGGTAGATAGTTAAGTAACATTCTGTGTCAGCTGTGGCTCAGTGGGTAGCACACTTCCTCTGAGTTAGAAGGTTGTGGGTTCAATCCCACTCCAGGGACTTGAACATATAAAGCTAGGCTGACACTCCCAGTGCAGTACTGAGGGAGCGCTGCACTGTCGGAGGTGCCGTCTTTCGGATGAGATGTTAAACCGAGGCCCGTCTGCTCTCTCAAGTGGACGTAAAAGATCCCATGGCACTATTTTGAAGAGAGCAGGGGAGTTATCCCCGGTGTCCTGGCCAATATTTATCCCTCGATCAACATAACAAAAAACAGATTATCTGGTCATTATCACATTGCTGTTTGTGGGAGCTTGCTGTGCGCAAATTGGCTGCCGCATTTCCTACATTACAACAGTGACTACACTTCAAAAGTACTTTATTGGCTGTAAAGCGCTTTGAGACGTCCGGTGGTCGTGAAAGGCGCTGTAGAAATGCAAGTCTTTCTTTCTTCTCTCTTTAAATATACATGTGTGGAGTTCATTTACCCGTGTGTGTGTGTATATATAAAGGGTTTTCTACTGAAATTAGCGCAGGTGGTTAAAATAGCGTCACCATAGCCACATCTGTGGCTGGGCAGCAATTTCTATTGGACAACACTGTCCTACAAGGTGTCTGCCGTGGCTCAGTGGGTAGCACGCTTGCCTGAGTCAGAAGGTTGTGGGTTCAAGCCCCACCCCGGGGACTTGAGCCCATAATCCAGGCCGACACTCCAGTGCAGTGCTGAGGGAGTGCTGCACTGTCAGAGGTGCCGTCTATCAGATGAGATGTTAAACCGAGGCCCCGGCTGCCCTCTCAAATGGACATAAAAGATCCCACGGCAGTATTTTGAAGAAGAGCAGGGGTGTCCTGGGGCCAATATTTATCCCTCAACCAACATCACTAAAAAGCAGATTATCTGGTCATGATCACATTGCTGTTTCTGGGAGCTTGCTTTGCGCAAATTGGCTGCCGCGATTCCAAATTACACTTCAGAAAGTACTTCACTGGCTGGAAAGCGCTTTGGGATGTCAAGCGGTTGTGAAAGGCGCTGTAGAAATGCAAGTCTTTCTTTACATATCAAGGTGAAGATTCAACTTCCACCTCTGTCTGGCAGCGGTACAGGATACGTTGTGGTTGCAAATCCCCCAGCCCGAGGGTCTTACCTTGCAGGACAGAATGTTTCCAAAAGCAGAGAAAGTATCATACAGAGCCTTGTTATCAATGGACTCGTCCAGGTTTTTTATGAAGATGTTTCCCACTCCCGACTTGCGCAGCGAAGGGTCACGCTGGGACCACATGATACGTACGGGACGGCCTTTAATTACTTCGAAATTCATAGTGTCGAGGGCACGCTCGGCTGGAGACAGAAGGAAGAGAAATTACTGCCCGCATGGAGTCGCTCAACAACTACTTCTTCAATACAGACATCACTGTAGTGACTTAACACCCAGGGCTACTTAAGCTGATGCCAAACCGTAGACACTACAGCACAGAAGGAGCTCACTCGGCCCATCGCGTCTGTACTGGCTCTTTGCTAGAGCAACCCAGAAATAATCCCAACGCTCCCCCCCCCCGCTCTCCCATATCTTCCTGTACTTCAAATATTTATCCACTTAAAAAGGTGCAATAGTCTCTGCCTCAACCACTCCGTGGCAGAACATTCCATGCACCAACACTTGGCATAAAATATTTTCTCCTAACCTCTCTCCTCACTCTCAGCGATGACCTTAAATTGATGAACCTTCTTCGTTGACTCCTTAACCGGAAAAAAACTGTCTTCCCCTATTTACTCTCGCAAAACTCTTCATAAATCTTAAAAACCTCTATTAAATCTCCTCTGAGCCATCACTCCTTCAATAGAAATAGTCCAAAGTCTCTCTTCAGAACTATAGTCTTCCATCCCTGGCATCATCTTGTTGAATCTACACTAAATGTTCTCTTATGGCTTTCATGTCCTTTCTGTAATGGGGTGACCAAACCTTCACACATAGAGTCAGAGTTATACAGCACAGAAAGAGGCCCTTCGGCCCATCGTGTCCGCACCGGCCATCAAGCCCTGTCTATTCTAATCCCATTTTCCAGCACTTGGTCCGTAGCCTTGTATGCTATGGCGTTTCAAGTGCTCATCTAAATGCTTCTTGAATGTTGAGGGTTCCTGCCTCTACCACCCTTTCAGGCAGTGAGTTCCAGATTCCAACCACCCTCTGGGTGAAAAAGTTTTTCCTCAAATCCCCTCTAAACCTCCTGCCCCTTACCTTGAAACTATGCCCCCTGGTTACTGACCCCTCTACTAAAGGGGAAAAGTTCCTTTCTATCTACCCTACCACAGTGCTCCAACAGTGGCCTAACCATTGCATTATACAAGTTTATTACAACTTTTTTATTCATGTAAAATATGCTCCCATTTATAAAATCTAAAATGCAATTTTTAATTTTTTTAATGGTTTTATCTATCTACACTCGCACTTTCAAGGAATGATTTAATTGAATCCCAAGGTCTCTGTTCATCCACACCCGTCAGTATCTTCCTGTTGAATGTATATTCCCATTCCTCATTTTTCCTGCCAAAATCCATTACCTCACATTTATACAAATTAGATTGCCTCTACCATCTGTCTGCCCATTCCACTAAAGTGTCAATGTCCTCTAGAAGTCTATTGTGGTCCTACTCGCTGTTTTCCAAACCCCCTACCTTTGTGCCATCAGTATATTTCACATTCAGGCTCCTTATCCCAAAGTTCAAATCACCAATATACACTCTGAGAACAACACTGGACCAGCATTGACCCCTTGGGGTGCTGCGTCCAACCTTTCTCCAATTCAAGCAACACCCATTAACCCCAGTTGAAATATCAATTTCACTCCCAAGTACTGGGATGAAGTTCTCCTCTTTGCTGGTTGCAAGAGTCCCACATGAAATGAGCCCGTGTAGTCAATTTCCCCCCTCTCCCTCCGTTATAAGTTCCTGTGTCTACATTTATAATGGTAACTGTCTATGTAAACCCATCACGCTGTACTTACACCTTCCTGCCAGTTGGTGGTGCTGTAGCACCGCAGTTTTGAAACTCCCGGCTCCTCAGCCTGTGCTCAAGAGAATCTCTTCTGTTCCAACTTTACTTCTCGGTTTCCCAATTTACCACACGTTTAAATATAAAATCAAATATTATTTAAAAATAAGAACAGAACCCATGACTTTAAAAATGGAGACTGAATTACATCAGTATGCCTCAATCCTTGCTTCACCTGAAGGCTACATTTAGTCTTGATTCCCCGTGTGCAAGACTACAGGAGATAGACAAAGTGTGTCAGCCGTGGCGAACACTCTCGCCTGAATCAGTAGATCGTGGGTTAAAGCCCCGCTCGGACTGGAGCACATAATCCAGGTGGACACTCCACTGCAGTACTGAGGGAGCGCTGCACTGTCAGAGGAGCTGTTAAACTCAGACCCATCTGCCCTCAGGTGGATGTAAAAGATCCCATGGCACTAGTCGAAGAGCGGGTTGCTGGAAGTTGAGTCCTGGCCAATATTTATACCTCAACCAACATCACTTTAAAAAAAAAAATTATCAGGTCATTATCTTATTGCTGTTTGTAGGAGCTTGCAGTGCGCAAATTAGCTGCAGAATTTCCCTACATTACAACAATGACCACAAGTACTTCATTGGCTGTAAAGCGCTTTGGGGACATCCTGAAGTTGTGAAAGGCGCTATAGAAATGCAAGTCTTTCTTTTACTACAAGTATTGTTTTGAGCCAATATCTGTGCTACAGCAGTTTATATTTAGGGACACTAAATGTGTACAAATTATTGGAAGATTCACCCTGCAAACAACTGGGATAGACCTTCGGAAGCTTCATCACTCCTTCGCAGCATAACAAAGCCCTCCAACAAAGCCCGTTTGATTGGCACCCCATCCACCACCTTAAACATTCACTCCCTCCACCACCAGCGTACTGTGGCTGCAGTGTGTACCATCTACAAGATGCACTGCAGCAACTCGCCAAGGCTTCTTCAGCAGCACCTCCCAAACCCGCGACCTTTTCCACCTAGAAGGACAAGGGCAGCAGGTGCATGGGAACACCACCACCTCCAAGTTCCCCTCCAAGTCACATGCCATCCTGATTTAGAAGTATATCGCCGTTCCTTCATCGTCACTGGGTCAAAATCCTGGAACTCCTCCCCTAACAGCACTGTGGGAGTACCTTCACCACACGGACTGCAGCGGTTCAAGAAGGCGGCTCACCACCACCTTCTCAAGGGCAACTAGGGATGGGCAATAAATGCTGGCCTTGCCAGCGACGCCCAGATTCTATAAGCGAAAAAAAAATTACATGGATGGCAAATTCCTTGGTCCTTCACTCACCATCAGCGGGTTGCTGGAAGTTGATGTATGCATAGCCCAGGGATCGGCGCGTGACCACATCGCGGCACACTCGGATGGACATGATGGGTCCAGCGGGGGAGAACTTCTCGTAGAGCATTGCTTCAGTGACATCATGGTGCAGGTCCCCAATGTACAACGAGGCAATCGGGTAGCCAGGGCCAGTTGCATTCATTCTTGGTGGTGGCTCAATTCTACAAGACATTTCAATAGTTATCTTTGGGGGAAAACAAGCAAATGCCATCATCTGAGAGTTGAATTCTTCTTAAACACCATTTGGTGCACTGCAGGGAGTGAAGGGACTGGGCCATTAGGTGCCTGGTTTCATAACCTTCCACTCCATCTCATATTTGGTTTCAAATTCTATCTCGGGGCTTCTTTTGGTGGAGTGAGGGTGAGGGGGTAAAGAGAAGATGGAGTGAAGACAAGGTTCTCTCAGACAGCTGGGTATCACAGCAAATCAAAACTAAAGGCACCACCGGATCACTATCCAGAGACACCCCCGCTGGAAAGTGTTCATCAGGTGAGAACGGGATCAGCCATGATGCCCCTCAGAGTTCAACAGCTGCCAAACACTCACTCTTTAGGCTTACTGTGATGAATGGGTGGCTAGCAACTGTGTTACTGCAGCCCAGCAAGAAATAAACAGAAACAACAACAGAAAACGCTGGAAAAACTCAGCAGGCCAGGCAACAACCGTGGAGAGAGAAACAGAGTTAACGTTTCAGGTCGAAGACCCTTCGTCAGAACTGAGAAAAGAGCAGGAAATGAAACAGCTAAAAATGCAAGGGGGAGGCTGGGGGGAGGAATAACTATGGTAAGTAGAGACATTAAGAGATGCTCAAGGCAAGACGAGATGGTAATGGGACAGGTTTAAGAAACAAAAAGGTGAAGTGTGAAATGCTGGCAGAATGAGAGACGGCTGCCGTAGGGGGAGAGAGAGAAAAAAAAAAGGAAAAAGGCACGAACCAAAAGGGTGGATAAAATGTATATATATGTGGTGGGGGCCGAGGTTATGATCTGAAATTGTTGAACTCGATATTGAGTCCGGAAGGCTGTAAAGTGCCTAAACGAAAGATGAGGTGCTGTTCCTCGAGCTTACGCTGAGCTTCCGTGGAACAATGCACGAGGCCGAGGACAGTGAGGTCTGAGTGGGCGTGGAGAGGTGAATTAAAATGACAGGCGACCGGAAGCTCGGGGTCACCCTTACGGACTGAACGGAGGTGTTCCGCAAAGCGGTCACCCAATCTGCGTTTGGTCTCCCCAATGTAGAGGAGACCGCATCGTGAGCAGCGAATACAGTATACTAGATTGCAAGAAGTACAAGTAAATCGCTGTTTCACCTGGAAGGGGTGTTTGGGGCCCTGGAGAGTGGGAAGGGGGGATGTATAAGGGCATGTGTTGCATCTCCTGCGCTTGCACGGGAAGGTGCCGGGCGAGGGGGGAAGGGATGTTGGGGGTGATAGAGGAGTGGACTAGGGTGTCTCGGAGGGAGCGGTCCCTACGGAATGCTGAAAGGGGAGGTGAGGGGAAGATACGTTTGGTGGTGGGATCACGTTGGAGGTGGCGGAAATGGCGGAGGATGATCCGTTGAATGTGGAGGCTGGTGGGGTGAAAGGTGAGGACAAGGGGAACTCTATCATGGTTCCGAGAGGGAGGGGCCGGGGTGAGGGCAGAAGTGCGGGAGATAGAACGGACACGGTCGAGGGCCGATTCGACCATGGTAGTGGGGAATCCTCGGTTGAGGAAAAGGAAGACATGTCGGAAGCACTGGTATGGAAGGTGGCATCGTCGGAGCAGATGCGGCGGAGACGGAGAAACTGGGAGAAGGGAATAGAGTCCTTACAGGAGGCGGGGTGGGAGGAAGTGTAGTCCAGGTAGCTGTGGGCTTGTAGTGAATGTTGGTCAATAACCTATCCCCAGAGATGGAGACGGAGAAGTCGAGGAAGGGAAGGAAAGAGTCGGAGATGGACCATGTGAAGGTGAGGGAAGGGTGGAAATTGGAGGCAAAGTGAATGAAATTGTCTAGTTCAGGGCGAGAGCAGGAAACGGCACCGATACAGTCGTCAATGTACTGGAAAAAGAGGTGAGGGAGGGGACCCGAGTAAGACTGGAACAAAGAGTGTTCCACATATCCCACAAAAAGGCAGGCATAGCTAGGACCCATGCGGGTGCCCATAGCAACACCTTTGATTTGGAGGAAATGAGTGGAGTCAAAGGAGAAGTTGTTCAAAGAAATAAACGGAAACTGGAGGGAGGGAAATACTCATAACTAATGGCAACGATACACACAAGGGGGTGATGGACGTTAGCACTGAATTATCGGCACTGTTCCATCAGCCAAGGAAAAGAGAACCGATCATTCAAAACTAAAGGACAAACTCATTCACATTAAAAGTAATACACAGCTTCAAATGTACTTTGCCCATTGATCATTAGTTCCATTTGTTGGCAGAGTGCAGCTGAACATTGATACCATTCACTAAAAAAAACAGAACGTCGCTGAAAATAAAGCCATTTGGTCATTAACGGACCAAGAAGCAAATCCAGAGCAGACCAGACCAGCATTTACGGTAATCAAAGGAACCCATCCATCCGAAACTACCGGATTGTCGGAAAAACCCATCTGGCTCACTAATGTCCTTTATGGAAGGAAATCTGCCGTCCTTACCTGGTCTGGCCTATGAGACTCCAGACCCACAGCAATGTGGTTGATTCTCAACTGTCCTCTGAAATGGCCTAGCAAGCCACTATAAAAAACAGCAGCGGTTCAAGAAGGCAGCTCACCACCACCTTCTCGAGGGTAATTCAGGATGGGCAATAAATGCTGGCCTTGCCGGCGACGCCCACATCCCATGAACAAATAAAAAAAAACTCTGCAGGACCACAAACAGCTTCGAAACTTTGCATAGCAACAGATGGACCAATGGACAACCTCTGGTTACTGTAGCACCCCAGGCCCATTCTGGCTACATCTGCCTTAGAAGAGGATACATGCAGTTAGGCTGCAATAAGTCAGAGAAAAGGATTGAAGAGATATTCTTGATCGATATCGGGTAGATTTGTGATTCAGTGTTGGGCTCAATCATTCCTCCAGACCAGTCTCTGCTCTTCTCCCCCATCCACCCACCAACTTCCATTCCCCCAGATCAGTTTCTCTTCTCCCCCCTCCCCCATCCCTCCCAACATCCACTGTTCAAAGAAAACAATTAGAGAAGGGGATTGAATGATTCAATAGTTAACACACTATACTTTCACCTCAAAAAGAGATACAAGGCTGGATGAAACAAGGTTTTTTTAAAAAAAAAAGAGTTTAAAGGTAGTGTAGAGAGAGCTAAACTCAAGAGTGTTGTTGTGAATATTGAGTGTAAAAGAGATCAATCTTGCAGCAGACACCATTCACCTTATCAACTGCCCACCCTCCCCTTCCAAAGTTTTACTGGAGTGAACTCACTCAATAACGTTTGCACAAGTCCCAACGCATCTCCCGGTGGACTGAATGCTTATTACAAGGTCCGTGGAAAACCTCGCCAAGAGCGCAACCCAATAGCTCACCCAGGTGCAACTCCCTTCCCGCGGTCCGTCACACCAAGATGTCCCGACACTTTGAACTAACGGCGGGATGGCCAAGATGGGAAGGAATTTCAAACGGACCTTCAAGAGGTTTGTTCGATGGAGCTTTCAATCCGACTCTCCGTTCGAAGGTTGGAGAGGAGGAACTCAACTCAACACCAAGCCAACATGGTCCATGGGAGGCGAGGGCCAATGGGACCCATGGAGAGAAACATCTCCACTCCTAAATAACCAAGGGTTGTCTTCTCCCCAAAGTTCCCACTGGCTCCCAGGATGAACTCCAGATGTGGTTTCAATCCTTCCTACTGAATCTGATCATTGCAACTTTGCAAAAAAAAAACTTCAGGAGAAATAAAACTCTCACTAACCGCGGTTATCATACGCCGTCCTGTTGCTGTTTCACTTTTAAGACACGATTTTTCCCCCCGCTTCCCCTTTTTTTTATTTTTATATTTTATTTGGCTGATACTAATCCAACCAAGTCTTTATATCTCCGCCATGAAGACCGCAGCACTGCTTCCTGCTGTAAATAGTGCCGGGCATGGAGTCCCAGCAAGTGGGGAGAAAGTCAGAGAGTGGGGAGGGAAACTATTTAAACCAGTAATAACACGGTCTGCAAGGAGACTCTGTGCCTTGATTAAGCTTCAGGTAGTTCTATAATTGTAATTTGAGACGAGGACAAATCGGTTCCTTCCTAATTAAACTGCATTTGGAATTATTGTGCACGTTTGTTTATAATAAGTAGCAAGATATTTGAATAAATCCTCTGCTGACGCACATGGTTTAGGAATATTCCCAGTGTCCATGTGGCGATTCTTCATTTATAAGCCAGAGTGGTGAGTCTGGCTGGTCTGTTCGACCACAATCAGGAGGCAATGCTACCCCTGCACCTATTGTTTAGTAGAATCACTTTATCAGGTTTTGTTTGTATTTGATTTCCCCCATGACAGAATTTCAATTCCAATCACTTCCTATCTGGTGCCATATAATTGTGTAAAGACCTACAAATGATCATACAAGCTGTGTGAATGGCTCAATGATTGGCCTCGTCAATAGGGTTCAATGACCACTGATCTCTTCTCTTGGGACCACAGGAACAGGAAGAGGCCATTCAGCCCCTCGAGCCTGTTCTGTCATTCAGTGAGATCATGGCTGATCTGTATCTTAACTCCATCCACCTGCCTTGGCTCCATATCCTCTTCTACCCCTAGTCTAGCAAAGATTTATTGATCTCCGATTTCAAATTATTAAATGAGCTGGCATCCATTGCTTTTTGTGGGAGAGATTTCTACACTTCTATCACCCTTTTGTGTGAAGAAGTGTTTCTCTCCTGAATGGCCTGGCTCTGATTTTCAGGTTCTGTTCCCCTTGTCCTAGACTCCCCACCAGCAGAAAAAGTTTCTATCCTATCAATTCCTAAAACCCTCAATCAAATCACCCCTTAACCTTCTATATTCCAGGGAATCCAAACCAAGTTCAAATAATCAAGGGTAGAGGTTGATGGGGCAAGCATTGCACTCAGGAGGGGGGATGTTGTCTGCTGTTTACTAACCAGCTCCATGCTCCAAGTATTCCCCTGACCAGGATTCGGAACCAGGGGCTCAGCAGGACCACACCCTAATCATTGGACTACCAGGGGAGCTACTCTTTTGTAACATGTCTGCCATTTTCTTCTCACCCCACCCTCATATTTTGGGTGACTTTTGGTTTTGTTGTTGTCTAGTTTCTCGCCTTCCTCTCCTGAAAGTACTGACCCACACTAGGGTATAGTTGTGGCCAGTTCTCATGTGTGAGACTAGCTAATGTCCTCATGCAACCCCTACACAGATGCCCCTTCCAGTAGATGTCACTAGATAATGATCAGAAGCAGGGACCATGGCTGTTTTCCCCCTTCCCAATTGAAACCAATTGTCGCACCCCGACTCCATTGAAATCAGCTGCCTCAGCACAAACCATGGCTCAGACCTGGGCTCTACTGGTGTATGTGACTTCGTTCCACTTTGGTCAGTCAATGTATCAGCTGTGGGATGGTGTCTTACTCTGATATTCACTAGATTCAATGGATAGGGTATAAACATGATACTCGAGGCTGATTAATGACTAACTGGAGGTGGAGATAGACAGATTTTTGAACGATAAGGGAGTCGGGGGTTATGGGGAGCGGGCAGGGAAGTGGAGTTGAGGCCAAGATCAGATCAGCCATGATCTTATTCAATGGCGGAGCAGGCTCGAGGGGCCAAATGACCGACTCCTGCTCCTACGTCTTATGTCTATGTCTTATGAACACCCATTAGATGCCTGAACATGACCTCATCAATGATACCTCTTCATTGAGGGGGTAGGCGGTGTAGTGGTTATGTTACTGGGCTAGTAATCTAGGGCCTTGATTAATAATCCAGATATCATGAGTTCAAATCCCACCATGGTAGCTTAAACAAAGAGCTGTGTACTTTTTTTTGGGGGGGAGATACTGATGTCAGTAAAAGTGACCATGAAGCTGTCAGATTGTCATAACCAAACCCATCTGGTTCACTAATGTCCTTTAGGGAAGGAAACCTGCTGTCCTTTTGGGGGGGAGATACTGATGTCAGTAAAAGTGACCATGAAGCTGTCAGATTGTCATAACCAAACCCATCTGGTTCACTAATGTCCTTTAGGGAAGGAAACCTGCCGTCCTTACCCGGTCTGGGCCTATATGTGACTCCAGTCCCACACCAACATGGTGGTTGATTCTTAACTGCCCTCTGAAATGGCCCAGCAAGACCCTCAGTTGTATTAAAATGCTAGAATGCTAAAATCTCAGGGCAACTAGGGGTGGGCAATAAATGCTGACTTGCCAGTGACATCCACATCCTTAGAATGAATATTAAAAAAAAATACATCCCTCAATAAGATTGTTATAGATATCAGTGCAAAATGTTTGCTTCATTTAATGAACATCAAAAAAACATTTTTTTTTAACTTAACATCCCCCCTGACCCCAGACTGACGTATTCAGGAGAGGCTGGAGTAACTGCAGGAAAGTGGGTTGGTTCCCAATTAAATCGAAACTGTACAGGGCTGGACAGCAGTGCTGAGATCTTGAGTTGAGTTCTGCTATTTGCCTTTCTAAAGATGAAAATCTATTGGCAACTTTGATCATTAATATCACGGGGCACCGTGAATTCTGCTTAAAAACAAATAGTGTTTGGTTTAAATTTGAGAGATTTGTAGACAGTCTATACTAAAACCCAGATTGATTCAAAAACAGGCAAGTGGCAACACTGGAGAAGAGAGACGGGGAATGAGAAGGACTCTCACCCAACATCTCATGTGGTTACCCAAAAATGTAATGCAAACCTGTCTTTAGATTGATGTCTGCCCCTGGAAATACGAGTGGCTGAAGCTGAGACAGAGTGTGGGACGGGAGAAGCAGTGGGCAATTGCACATTGAAGGGAAATAACCACTTTAAACTTGGGATCCGGGAACCAAAGATACCGACTCACCTTCTGTGAAGCGAGACCAGTGGAATGATCTGGGCGGTTACCCTTCAACCCTGGAGAGAAAACGATTGTGCATTTGTATAGCATCCTTCACGTCCTCTGTAAGTGTTGCTTTGTGTTGTACATCTGAGTGACATCCCTCAAAATTCGTCTGGGCGTTAATGGGGCGCAAAAGCCGGATATTGGAGCGTTCTTTGAGAACGTGAGGGAATGCGCCGCAATATTTTGTACAGGAGGTTCGCTGTTCAACTGGCCGCGTTACTGAAAATGTTCAACTCTACTATAAAGGCCAACCATTTATCCCAAACTCCACAAATTGTCTTACTAGGAAGCCTTCCCAAGAAGATTAGGGATGGCCTATTGTGTGGATCTTGGCCCATCTCCAGCATTAACTCGGATTCTTGGCCAGGTTAGCTTCTGTTCCTAAAATAAAAACAGAAAATGCTGGAGAAACTCAGCAGGCCAGGCAGCATCTGTGAAGAGAGAAACAGAGTTACCGTTTCTGGTCGATGACCTTTCGTCAGAACTGGAAAAAAGCAGGAAATGGAACAGATTTTTAAGCAAGTGTAGGGGCTGGGAAAGGGGGGAGGGGATGAAAGACAGTTGCTGAGGAAAGATATGTGGCTGTGAAAGCGAGCTTCTGTTCCTCCTCGGAGGCGAGTTGAGCTGGCTGAGAGGTAGTTATTCTGTAATGGTTACGGATCCATTGCTGGCATGACATTACAGCCAGCGACCCCATCACTTGTGGTCTCCCTTGATGCATACTGAGTGTAATGGAGGTCCCTTCGGGGTTATTCCCCTCCCTCCCAGATCACAAGGTTTTTTTTTACTGGAGAACTCCCTACTTTCTCCCCATCTTTGTACGTTCCCTGGAGGCAATCGTGGAACACAGAAGGGATCAATAGATTCGCATCATGCGGCTCCAGAGTATATTTCAGTAAATGAGTGATTTTATTTTGTAATTTTTGAGAGAGGACCACATTATTTAACTAACAGAAAAGTTTGCAATATTATCAGGCTCTAAAATTAACTAGAAGTCCAATGCCAGCCCTTTATTAAGGTCTTGGTCTCCCACCATTATGGATTGTCTCCACTGGATAGAATCATAGAATAGTACAGCACAGGAGGCCGCCATTCGGCCCATCGAGTCTGCGCCGGCTCTTTTGAAGAGCAATCCAGTTAGTCCCACTCCCCCGCTCTTTCCCCATATCACTGCAATTTTTTCTCCTTCAAGTATTTATCCAATTTCCTTTTGAAGGCTCCTATTAAATCTGTATCCACCACCCTATCAGGCAGCGCATTCCAAATCCTAACCACTCGTTGCGTAAAACAGTTTTTCCTCGTGCCGCCTCTGGTTCTTTTAATCACCTTGAATCTGTGCCCTCTGGTTATCGACCCTTCAGCCACTGGAAACAGTTTCTCTTTATCTACTCTATCTAAATCTTCATGATTTTAAACACCTCTGTCAAATCTCCTCTTAGCCTTCTCTGCTCCAAGGTGAACAGCCCCAGCTTCTCCAGTCTATCCACGTAACTTTATTCCCTCATCCCTGGAACCATTCCAGTAAATCTCCTCTGCACCCTCTCCAAAGCCTTCACGTCCTTCCTAAAGTGTGGTGTCCAGACTAGGATACAATACTCCAGCTGGGTTGTGTACAGATGCATCAGTTGGTTAATCTGTTTCCTTCCAAAGTGAGAAGCGACAACATTGATTATTAACCCATTGCTAATAAAAGTAGAAACACAGACATAAGGGATCGTTTCCTCTCGTAATGTAGTCATTAGAGTTTTAAAATGGAGATTTCAGAATGCAGAGGGTTAAATTATGAGGACAGGTTGCATAGACTCGGCTTGTATTCCCTTGAGTTTAGAAGATTGAGGGGTGATCTGATCAAGGTGTTTAAAATGTTAAAAGGATTCGATAGGAGAAACTATTTCCTCTGGTGGGAGAGTCCAGAACAAGGGGGCGTAACCTTAAAATTAGAGCCAGGCCGTTCAGGGGTGATGTCAGGAAGCACTTCTTCACACAAAGGGCAGTGGAAATCTGGAACTCTCTCTCCCGAAAAGCTGTGGAATTGGGGGACAATTACAGCTTTCAAGACTGAGATCGATAGATGTTTGTTGGGTAAGGGTATCGAGGGATATGATGGAGCAAAGTAAATGGAGTTGAGGTTACAGATCAGCCTTGATCTAATTGAATGGCAGAACAGGCTCAAGGGGCTGAATGGCCTCCTCCTGATCCTAATGTTCCTATGATGTATGTCTGTAGGGTTGATGGTAGCCCTGCAGGTGCGCCAGAATAGAGACAAGCCAGAAAAAGAACAAACTTGCTTGAAGTGTCTTTTATACAGAAAGGCGGCACAGAGCATTACCCTGTTGTTGTTGTTGGGTGGATTTGGGGGTTAACGTAAGCCATCCCTAGTTGCCCTTGAGAAGGTGGTGGTGAGCCGCCTTCTTGAACCACTGCAGTCCGTGTGGTGATGGTGCTCCCACAGTGCTGTTAGGGAGGGAGTTCCAGGATTTCCTGACCCAGCGACGATGAAGGATCCCCTCCAAGTCAGGATGGTGTGTGACTTGGAGGGGAACTTGGAGGTGGTGGTGTTGCCATGCGCCTGCTGCCCTTGTCCTTCTAGGTGGAAGAGGTCGCGGGTTTGGGAGGTGCTGCCGAAGAAGCCTTGGCGAGTTGCTGCAGTGCATATTGTAGATGGTACACACTGCAGCCACGGTACGCAGGTGGTGGAGGGAGTGAATGTTTAAGGTGGTGGATGGGGTGCCAATCAAGCAGGCTGCTTTGTCTTGGATGGTGTCGAGCTTCTTGTGTGTTGTTGGAGCTGCACTCATCCAGGCAAGTGGAGAGTATTCCATCACACTCCTTACTTGTGCCTTGTAGATGGTGGAAAGGCTTTGGGGAGTCAGGCGGTGAGACACTCGCTGCAGAATTCCCAGCCTCTGACCTGCTCTTGTTGCCACAGTATTTATGTGGCTGGTCCAGTTAAGTTTCTGGTTAATGGTGACACCCAGGATGTTGATGGTGGGGGATTCGGCGATGGTAATGCCATTGAATGTCATGGGGAGGTGGTTAGACTCTCGCTTGTTGGAGATAGTCATTCCTGGCACTTCTGTACCAGTTAAAGCCAGCGGCACCTCACCCGTTCCCTCTAAATGTTGGACTGGAATCCTGGGCCATATCCTATCAAAAGAGAACCGATGGGGGCACCAACCTCCTGTACAAGAAATTCAACGTGGAGGCAGTTTTAGTGGCTCAGACACTGTGGAAGGGTCCACCAGATTGTGGTGGGGGGGGGGGGGGGGGGGGGGGTGGTGAATGCTTTCAGACCTTGCGATAAGACCTGGAGCAGGCTGATGTTTTGAATAGGAAAATCTTGAGTTGGGACAATTACAAGGACGATACCAGAAATGAGAGGTTATAACTATCAGGAAAGACTGAACAGGCTGGGGCTCTATTCTCTTGAGAACAGAGAAGACCGAGGGGGTGACCTGATAGAAGTTTTTAAAATTCTGAAGGGGTTCCCCTGGCTGGAGAGTCTCAAACCAGGGGTCACAGTCTCAGAATAAGGGGTCGGCCATTTAGGACTGAGATGAGGAGAAATTTCTTCACTGAGGGTGGTAAATCTTTGGAATTCTCTACCCCAGAGGGCTGTGGAGGCTCAGTCGTTGAGTATATTTGACAGAGATCGATAGATTTTTGAATATTAAGGGAATCAAGGGATATGGGTATCGGGCAGGAAAGTGGAGTTGAGGTTGAAGATCAGCCATGATCTTATTGAATGGCGGAGCAGGCTGGAGGGGCTGAATGGCCGACTCCTGCTCCTATTTCTCATGTTCGATAAGGTAGATGTAGAGAAAATGTTTCCACTTGTGCAGGGAGTCCAAAACTAGGGGCCATAAATATAAGATAGACACTAATAAATCCAATAAGGAATTCAGGAGAAACTTCTTTACCCAGAGAGTGGTTAGAATATGGAACTTGCTACCACAGGGAGTGGTTGAGACGAATAGTATAGATGCCTTTAATGGAAAGCTAGATAAGGGGGAAAGGATATGTAGACAGGGCAAGATGAAATAGGGTGTGGAGCATAAACACCAGCATAGACTAGTGGCAACTGTAGGTCAAGTTCTTATGGACGTAATAGACAGTGCTTCAATCCCGGAAAAGCCCATTTGGTGGCCCGATTACACAGATCTTCTCCCACAGGCTCAATGACTTGCGACCTGCAAGTTGGACCTCGGAGGACCATGTGTAATGCCAGCTGAACATTCTTGAATCACTTCCACTTATCACCAGCAACACGAACGAAACAGAGCTGCTGGTAGCAGTTGGCGTAGTGGGTTCAGGACGAGCTACACTGGGGAGTGCCAAAGAATGAAGTCCTTTATTGGCACGGGTGCCAATGGTGGAGAGATGAAAATCGGAGATACGCAAGAGGCCAGAATTGGAGGAGCGCAGAGATCTGAGAGAGTTGTAGGGCTGGAGGAGGTTACAGAGTAGGGAAGGGTGAACACCAGCTAGTCTGATAATAGTTTGCTTGAAATAAAATATTACTGCACAAATTCCTTTATAGCCTAAAGATGTTATGATTGTTTGGCAACCAAATAGCCCATTTACAAAGCAGAAGCTCAATAGGAACCTCGGAATTGTTAGACAAAGAAAGACCAAAGGTCCATCTAGTTCAGCTTCTACCATCCTGGGAGTCACACCATACAACAATAATGGAGTTATTGACTAATCAGAGCGATCAATCTCTATCAATGAGTCTACAACAGACCCAGACACGAGGCGAGGAAAACCCCCAGTGGTGGAGAGCTTTGGGAACCAGAGGCCCAAACTCGCCTGTTCCTCCCAAACACGCTACACTCACCACACGTCATGTCTCAAATTACTCAGACTGTGTCCCAAAATATTATTTTCTGAAAAAAAAATCTCTCGTTTGCATTTGAATGAATCAATACTGACTGCTTCCACCGTCTCCCTGGGGAGCCTGATCCAAAGATTGACCACTGAAGGTATATTTTCTGTTATAACACTGGTTTGAGTTGATTGACACATCTGTTCAATTCAGTCACCTGTACTGAGAGACTTGGCATCTCTTCCAAACTAGCTGTAGCTCTGCGAACAGCAACTTTGGCTTGAGATTGCAAGAGCTTCTGCATTGGTAAAACAGCCCACTTAAAGCGCTGGTTAGGCCACAACTGGAGTATTGCGTCCAGTTCTGGTCACCACACTTTAGGAAGGATGTGAAGGCCCTCGAGAGGGTGCAGAGGAGATTTACCAGAATGGTTCCGGGGATGGGGGATCTTAGCTACAAGGACAGGTTGGAAGCAGCTGGATTTGTTTTCATTAGAGCAAAGTAGGTTGAGGGGCGATTTGATAGAAGTATACAAGATTATGACGGGTTTGGATAGGCTAGACGGGGAAAGGCTGTTCCCACTAGTTGATGGTACAAGGACTAGGGGACACAGATTTAAGGTTTTGGGCAAGAGATACAGGGGGGATGTGAGGGAAAAACTTTTTTACGCGAGTGGGGATGACCTGGAATTCGCTGCCGACGGAAGTGGTGGAAGCGGAGACACTTGTTTTCAAGGGGAGACTAGATAGGCACTTGAGGGAAATAAACTTGCAGGGCTATGGGGATAGAGCGGGGGAATGGGACTGACTGGATTGCTCTAGAGAGCCGGCACGGACTCGATGGGCCGAATGGCCTCCTTCTGTGCCGTTTTGACTCTCTATCCAATTCCCTTTTGAATGTTACTATTGAATCTGCTTCCACTGCCCTTTCAGGCAGCGCGTTCCAGATCACAACAACTTGCTGTGTAAAAAAAAAAAATTCTCATCTCCCCTCTGGTTCTTTTGCTGATTATCTTAAATCTGTGTCCTGTGGTTACCGACCCTTCCGCCAGTGGAAAACCTTTCATCATTTCGAACACCTCTGTTAAATCTCCCCTTAACCGTCTCTGCTCTGATTACAATCCCAGCTTCTCCACATAACTGAAGTCTCTAATCCCTGGTGCCATTCTAGTAAATCTCCTCTGCACCCTCTCCAAGGTTTATCCATCAGGTGAAATTAGAGACCACAGAAATCTTCCCCTTGGGAGCCGCGGGCCACTCCCCAGTGAGACAAGATAACAGAACCACACAAATTACTCGATAAAACCTTTATTTTCACTCTGAACTGTCTTGTACATGTTCTGGATTTATTTTCTCGCAGTCCACTGAAAAGAGTTACACAAATCTAATCGTACATCAAAAACCACGTTTAAAAAAAAAAAAATGTTTTGCACTACTGTAACACAATCACGTGCGTGCTACAACGGGCACAGAAGCGACTGGAGGCAGAATACTGGTCAGTAAAAACGAAACAGGAAGGCAGCTACGATATACAGACGTGAGACACGAGTCCGCTCCACGTTCACTACCAGAGGTCACTTAGAGCTCAACTGCACGTTTGCTCAGCTAAAAGTGATGTCATTTTTTTTTTCAGCGCAGGGTGCGTTTTCCAGTGGACAGACAGTCAAAAAGGACAAAAACAGATGAGTTGCACATCCGTGGAATGTAATTAAAAAAACAAAAACAGGAAACACATTTGTGACACTGACCATTTTAGCACATTCCCGCGCAGGGCTTTTTCCCCTGTTTCAAAATAGTGTCAGTTTTTTCCCCCCCAAACAGACTAGCAGCCGTGTTAAGCAGGGAACTATCAGACCACTCAGCTTATGCATAGCACCTACTGGACTACATTACTAGGCCGTGCAGCCTACCAGCTGAGAGTAAGCTCAGCTTTCAGACACCGATGGAAATCCTACAGTCTGCATTTACCGTTGAGAGAACAAGTCAATTGAAGTTAGAGTGATTCTGACAAATTTCACATTCGGGTACACACAGTATTTTCAGTAGGCTGACAGAGGACGAGATCGATTTGGACTGCATCAATAAAGTCTGTGCACATTTGCATGCTCGTGGACTTTGGGAAACTTTTAAAAACAGCACTACTCAGGAGGCAAGGGAATAGCTAAATGAAATGGTGTCGCGCAGATTCCCCCCCACAAAAGGCCCACAAAGTTATTAGGGAAAGTCTGGGCTTAATACTGAAAGCACTTATTCAAATGCTAATCAGAATTAAAACAGGATGGGATGGGGTGAGGAGGGGGTTTGATGAAGGTACCAGTTATTACGCCACGTGATTGAGCCTTGTGCAAGTACATCAAAAATATCAGGAAAAGTTGGATGCAAGACTGGGAAGAACAGCGCATGTTGCTTCAATCAGGTTTCAGTCCCCGTTCTGGTGATCCGATTCAAGTCTGACTGGAAATGGGGGCGGGGAACCCAGAGCAGAGTGAACGGAGAGAGAGCAGAGCTATTCGAGCACTACAGTCAATCTCCACACAACAGGTACAGAACACGAACAGAGACAGGACTCAAAGTGGTCAGTGCCCCACAATGGCTTGTGTGGGAGAAAGAGGTTGGGGGGGGGGGGGGGGGGGGGAGAGAAAGAGAAAGAGTGAGCCTGTTTGGATAGAACTGCACCAACACCTGCAGGACAATCATTGGGGAAATCAGCATTCAGATCTCGTAAAAGGTGGCCCCAGTATTAAGGCTGCCTGAAATGATAAAGCCCGGCACCATTTTCTTTCCTGTCGATTCCCATGATTACCGAAGACCACCCCCCCCTCACCCCCTCCCAAAGCTGCATCAGGCGAGCATTCAGTCCCGCACCACGGACTGCACCCAGCGACACCGCGCCTCCGCAAGAGCGTGCTCTCGAAGCAGGGCGGGAGGGTGCAGAGGACGGGGTTCGTTATTGGGAGTGCGCACTCGGGCAAAGGGAGCGAGGAATGCAAACCGCAGGTCAGTTTAGGAGGGGCAAGTCACGAAGCAGGAAGAGTCGAGGAAGCTGCCGGCCTTCCAGGGTCGATTAATTTAACAAGCAGCGAGTCCCTCACCAAGCAGAGCAACTCTTGCACCTTCCCCTCTCCCTCTACACCACCCCAGCCCCCGCATACAACCAGGGGGTAGGTCTGGCGTCCAAGAAATTCCGACCCATCTGCCAGTTGGTTTCCTGCCACATGAAGCCAACGAGTGCAACAAGCAGGGCAGCTACTGCTGGCGTCAGGCTTGTCCCCTCCGAGTGTTGTCGGTGTAGCAGAATACAGCGTGCTGGTGTGAAGCTCTGTGCAGGTGATCCTGGAGTCAAGAGGATGGTGCGCATTGTCGAAAGAAAAATGTTGATGAGGAGCAAGAGGAGGAAAGAGAGGACAATGGGGCAGTGTGGCCAGACAGGAGCAGGTGAAAGTGAATAAATGGGAAAGTTGGAAGTGTAACAGGTGGTTTAGTTCTCCCCCTCGCCAGTCTCCGCTTCATCTGGCTGGTTGTCTGATGTCCATAACTGCAGAAAGGGAAAAAAATACACAAGTAAAAAATCAAGAATGCTCGTTACAACCATACACTGGTAGGAACAGTTTTCTATTAAAAAAAATGCGCGTTTGTGGCACCTTAATCAAGAAAATGACAATAGGTTTTGAATACTGATGGGTAGATTCAGCAGGTCATACACAAAATGGACATCACTGCTCTGGAACATAGGAACACCAGTCGGTCATTCAACCCAGCGAGCCTAATGGAACACTGGTCAGCCATGGCAGTTCTATCTTTTAATCCCAATTCCCTGCCCTTTATACTCTTCCTTCCCAAGCAAGCACCTGCCTTCCTTTAAAACATCTCAATCGACTTTCCATCCTTGGGCTTTGAACATTCCACAAGCTAACCTTTGTCCATCTACTGCCATTCTGCCCACTCACCGCAAAGAGAGCAGGAGATAGCAAATTGGCATAGCTTAGGTGAGTGGGAAGATTGACAGCAGAGGCAGGTTAATGTAGTGTGGTGTGAGGTTGTACACTTCAGATGTAGAATGTCACGTGACTATATGGGGGGGCGGGGGGGGTCGATGAACAAAAGCTAGCTCATGGTGGGGAGGGGGAGTTAAGGAGGTTTAGAATGTAAAAGCAACAAGGGTCTACTGTTGGAGATGGAACAGGTTTTTAAGCAAGTGTAGGGGCAGGGAAAGGGGGAGAAAAAAGAACAAAAGGGAAGGTCTTTTCTCCCCTCCCCCCTCTCCCTGCCCCTACACTAGCTTAAAAACCTGTTCCATCTCCAACTTTTTCCAGTTCTGACGAAGGGTCATCGACCTGAAACGTTAACTCTGTTTCTCTCTCTACAGATGCTACCTGACCTGCTGAGTGTTTCCAGCATTTTCTGTTTTTATTTCAGATTTCCCGCATCCGCAGAATTTTGCTTTTGTATAAGGGTCTACTGCTGCTTTACAGCCTTCCGGACTGAGTTCAACAATTTCAGATCATCCCATTGTTGTGGACAGCAGGTGTTGGTAATGATGCTGCTGTTGCCATTTACACCTCCTCTAGACCCATCTCTTGCTTCTTTACTTGTCCCATTAACACCCCCGTTTGCCTCGCACCATCATAGAATCAAAGAAACTTACAGCTCAGGAGGCGGCCATTCGGCCCGTCCCGGCTCTTTGAAAGAGCAGTCGTGCTCAGTCCCACATCCCCAGCTTTTTGTTCGTAACCCTGTAAGTTCCTCATCCTCACGTACCTGTCCAGCTCTCAAAATTATTTATGGAATTAGCCTCCACCACCTTTGCAGGTCGAGCGTTCCAGATCCCCACAACACTCGAGTGAAAAAGATTTCTTCTCATCTCTCCTCTAGATCTTTTCCCAATGATTTTGAATCCATGACCTGCGGTTATTGACCCACTCACCAGAGGGAGTATTTGTTCCCTATTTACTCTAGCAAAACCTCTCATCATCTTGAAAACCTCTATTAGGTCACCTCTTAACCTTCTCTGTTCCCAAATCATGCCTTTTGTCATTTAATCTCTCCTGCCTTCCACCCCATCACAGACCTTCCCTTTTGTTCTTTCCTCCCCTCCCCTCGCTTCCCCTGCCTCTGAACTTGCTTACAAATTGTTAAATCTTTAACTTCTTCCAGTCCTGACAAAAGGTCTTTGACCTGAAACGTTAACTCTGTTTCTCTCTCCAGCATCCGCAGTATTTTGCTTTTGTTTAAGGGTCTATTGCAGTTATCGAGCGCGCTGGTCAGAGCTGCTTTAAGAGATGCACAGACTCGGTGTGAAAGCAGGTACCGATTTAACTCATTTTGCTGGTATTTCACATTCTCATCAATCTGAAAGCTTCAGAAAAGCCTTTTGAAAAGAATGTGCATTGACAGCAATTTAAAAAAAAAGTGACTTCAATTTAATTTAATCTTTGGAAGTTTTCCCCCTGCTGGTGATACGTACAGTTAAATTGTCCCGTAGTAACTGCATAATCAAGGTGCTGTCTTTGTACGAATCGTCACCCAATGAATCCAGTTCTGCAATTGCGTCATCGAATGCCTGCAAACACAAAAGGCAGGGGTGAGGTTCGTTCATTGCACAACAGGCTGCTCTACACCTCTGCAGCCAGTCGATCACAGCAACCTGTTATACTGAAGCTGCCTCCAGTGTCAGCTCTTGAACTGAACGCAGATTTCAGTCCGAAACTGCCCCGGCAAACCAACGAAAACACGTCGACCAGGAACCCAAGCAAAAAAGGTGGTAAATACCCGCCTCTCAGTTCCAACCCAAGATATGCGGCTTCCCTACCACTGCTTTACTTGAGATGTCCTCCGACCCCTCGACCAGACATCCACAAGCACTCCTTCTCTGCCTCCTCTCTGCATCCAGGAAATAGCGCAGTGCAAAATCCTTCACTCACCTGTACCCTTACCGTGCCAGCCAGTGGGGATCAGCTGGTGTTTTCATGGCTGATCCACTGCTTCCCAGCCCTTTAAAAAATAAATCGTGGTTTCACGCAGCAGGGAACGGCTGACTATGTCGCTCACTGAACCCGCTGTCGCATTCCACCCCCCCCCCCACCTCACCGCTGGGGTCCCACTCCAGCTAGACACGGAACCCAGGGAGATGAATGCTGGCCTTGAAATGAGCTCACCTCTCAAAACCCTGCCAGCAGTCCTGGTGACCGAGGTGAGCTGCAGACCTGCCCCTCCCTAATGCAGCAGCAAAGGTCACGATGGCGGACAGCCGGTTTGTGCCTCTTTACCCCCTCAGACCCAGACCCCAAGGTACATCTCCCCACCCCCTCCGGACAGACTAACTCCCCGCACTCGACTTGCAGACCCAGATGCCAGCTCATCCAGCCGCCTTGACACCGCGGTACAAACCCCAAACATACTCACCGCTGCCCATTGAGCACCAAAACCCCCAGGGTGCAGCCTGTAGCTGGGCCAGAAGTCCTCCAGCTTTAGCCGACAGTCTGGGACCAAAACGTAGCCGGCAACCACCACCCCCCACCCCCCCCCCGAAGCTGTTGACCAAGCCACAACCCCCTTGGGAATACCCGGAGTAGAGGTCGGAGGAGCCAAACACAACTATTGCTGCATGTTGATGACATCCCACTTTATGGAACCAACCCTTCCACCTTAGAGTGTCAACCGTGGCTCAGTGGGTCTCACTCTTGCCTCTGGGTCAGAAGGTTGTGGGTTCAGAGTCCCCACTCCAGAGACTTGAGCACAAAAATCCAGGTAGACACTCCCAGTGTAGTAGAGGGAGCGCTGCATTGTCGGAGGTGGCGTTTTTCAGATGAGACGGTAAACCGAGGCCCCGTCTGCCCTCTCAGGTGGATGTAAAAAATCCCATGGCACTATTTCAAAGAACAGCAGAGGAGTTCTCCCCGGTGTCCTGGGGCCTCTATTTAACTCTCAATCAACATCACTAAAAACAGATTATCTGGTCATTATCACATTGCTGTTTGTGGGAGCTTGCTGTGCGCAAATTGGCTGCCGTGTTTCCCACATTACAACAGTGACTCCACTTCAAAAGTACTTCATTGGCTGTAAAGCGCTTTGGGACGTCCGGTGGTTGCGAAAGGTGCTATAGAAATGCAAGTCTTTCTAATTAGGAATATCTAAACAAAAATCAAGGTGTTTTTCTGACTGAGGATACAAGCTCAACTATTCCAAGACTAGGCGTGCGTCCCACACCTAGAACATTCACACACACACACCTGTGGATTGCCTGGTCAGTATCTGGCCTCAATTCCCTAGGGGGTAACACATCAACTTCCAGACCCACTGGCTGATACAAAACAAATTCTTCACCACCCCCCCACCCCACACTCAAACTCTGGCCAGTATATAGGCTGAGCCAGTCAGGTGGAACACTCTGCCCAGCTCTCTCTCCCCTGGACAGAGCAAGCACAGTAAGAGTGAGTGAATGTACTTCCCTGCCTGCTCTACCTTTAGTCAGGATCCCAGTCTAATAATTCAGAGGCTTGCACAGAGACATCTCTAGGCTCCTGTGGGCAGGGGTAGGAAACCACAAATGCAACACAGCTCCCCCGGCTCAACCTTCTCCACCCCAACTGAATTTTTCAACTAACATAAGAACAGAAGAAATAGGAGCAGGAATAGGCCACTTGGCCCCTCGAGCCTGCTCCGCCATTCAATAAGATCACGGCTGATCTTGGGCTCAAAGCCACTTCCCCGCCCGCTCCCCATAACCCTTCACTCCCTTATCTTGTAAAAATCTGTCTATCTCCACATTAAATATATTTAGTGACCCAGCCTCCACAGCTCTCTGGGGCAGAGAATTCCACAGATTTACGACCCTTTGAGAGAAGAAATTCCTCCTCATCTCAGTTCTAAAAGGGTGACCCTTTATTCTGAAACTATGCCCCCGAGTTCTAGATTTCCCCACAAGGGGAAACATCCTCTCTGCATCTACCTTGTCGAGCCCCCTCAGTATCTTATATGTTTCAATAAGATCACCTCTCATTCTTCTAAATTCCAATGAGTATAGGCCCAGCCTGCTCAACCTTTCTTCAATATCAACCCCCTCATCTCAGGAATCAACCGAGTGGATCGTCTCTGAACTGCCTCCAATCCATCCTGAAAATAAAACTGCGTACGGACGTCTAGCCTGCAATATCCCTGGAAGTGAAACCGCGCAGCACCAGCTGGACTCAGCTGGCAAGAAGCTGGCCTCGCAGTCTGAAGATTGCCGGTCCAAACCCCACTCCAGAATGGAGTGCGAGTCTAGGCTGACGCACAGTACTGAGCAATGTTCCCTGCAAGCCGTGCGGCCCTCTGGGGACCCCGCGCAGCCGGCTTTTCAATGAGAAAAAACCACGCATGCGTGGTGCTTTAAAGGGGCCGTGCAGCGCCAAACAAAATTACCGGGAACTGTTTCTGCATCGCCGGAGAGCCCGTGGCTGGGAATTTAAAGATCCCGTATCACTACTCGAAGAGCAGAGAGCGCTCCTGGTGCCCTGCCAACATTCTTTCCTTATTCAAAATATCACCCAAAAACAGATCAACCGGTTGCTCAGCTCTTTGCCGCTGTTGGGATCTTGCTGTGCACAAAATGGCTGCTGCGTTGGCTGGCATAATTCACCCTTTGCGAAGTTTCTGGTGGGCGCGATATCGATGCAATTCCTTTCATTTGCACATAGCCTGGATTTAGCAAGATTTCATATCTCAGGCACCCCAGAAAGAATGGCAGCTTCCTCATCGACAGCGCACTTCGCAACCAGTGCACCCGAACATTGAGAGCAAATAGTGAACGGAGAGTAAAAGAAAGACAGACTTGCATTTCTATAGCGCCTTTCATGACCTCAGGACGTCCCAAAGTGCATCACAGCCAATGAAGTACTTTTGAAGAGTAGTCACCTTTGTAATTTAGGAAATGTGGCAGCCAATTTCCCACAAACAGCGCTGTGATAATGACCAGATCATCTGTTTTAGGTGTTCGTTGAAGGATAAATATTGGCCAAGATACCGGGGAGAACTCCCCCTGCCGCTCTTCGAAATACTGCTACGGGATCTTTTACGTCTACCTGAGAGCAGACCGGGTCTCAGTTTAACGTCTCATCCGAAAGACGGCACCTCAGACAATACAGCGCTCCCTCAGTACTGCCCCTCCGACAGTGCAGCGCTCCCACAGTACTGCCCCTCCGACAGTGCAACGCTCCCTCAGTACTGCCCCTCCGACAGTGCGGCGCTCCCTCAGTACTGGCCCTCCGACAGTGCGGCGCTCCCACAGTACTGCCCCTCCGACAGTGCAACGCTCCCTCAGTACTGCCCCTCCGACAGTGCGGCGCTCCCTCAGTACTGGCCCTCCGACAGTGCAGCGCTCCCACAGTACTGCCCCTCCGACAGTGCAACGCTCCCTCAGTACTGCCCCCTCCGACAGTGCGGCACTCCCTCAGTACTGCCCCTCTGACAGTGCAGCGCTCCCTCAGTACTGTGCTGGGAGTGTCAGCCTAGATTATGTGCTCAGGTTTCTGAACAAAGGGGTAAAACGGGAGAAATGCGGCGGGGATACAGAAGAAAATGAAACTGGAAGGAATGATCTGCAAGGTTTCCATCCCGTCACTCTGTCCTTCACATTACTGAAATACTCCAGGTCTCCCTCCGATTGTCCAGTTGGTAGAGGTAATGTGTGACCCAGGGTCAGAAGGTCCCAGGACCATATCCTAGTCTGTGCTCAATACACGGAACTCAGCCAAAAGCAACAGCCGAAGCACTGCAATCGACCACAGCAGCACTGGGTTAAGGTGGGGGGAGGGAGAAGAGAGAAACCAGCCATGGTTGCCAAACCCTGATCACTATCCTGTGACCGAGTGGAAAGTGTGGATATTGGTTAAGGTTCGGGTGTGGCTATGATGCCCCCCACAGTTGACTAGCCTACCAAGTCTCTCGCACAAAGACTGGGCATTTGACCCGGGTACCAGCGGGTGCCCTTTGCCAGTGGAACTATAACCCAAGCACGACTCAGCACTAATCAGCATAGCAAGGGTGGAATGAATCCTTGTTTGATGTGAAGAATGAGAGGTGATCTCATTGAAACATACAAGACTCGGTGAGGGGAATTGCCAGGGTAGATGCGGAGAGGTTGTTTCCCCTGGCTGGAGAGTCTAGAACTCGGGACATAGTCTCAGGATAAGGGGTCGACCATTTAAGACCGAGATGAGGAGAAATGTCTTCACTGAGGGTTGCGAATCTATGGAATTCCCTGCCCCAAAGGGCTGTGGATGCGGAATCATTGAGTATATTCAAAGCTGAGATCGATAGATTTTTGGATACTAAGGGAATCCAGGGATATGGGGATCGGGCGGGAAAGTGGAGTTGAGGTCGAAGATCAGCCATGATCTTATTGAATGGTGGAGCAGGCTCGAGGGGCCGTGTGGCTGACTCCTGCTCCTAATTCTGACGTTCTTATGTCTACTCAGACCCCAACTGGGAGCAGGGGCTGAGAGCAGTGCTGGAGGCAGTGTCAGCATGTTGGGCACCAGAGCATGGGCTCGGCCAGACCTCGAACGACTCCTTTCTTTTTACTCACCGACTTCGCCAGTTGGCACGCCTGTTCTGGAGAATTCAGGATCTCGTAGTAGAAGACGGAGAAGTTGAGAGCCAGGCCAAGTCGGATGGGATGTGTCGACTCCATTTTGGTCTTACTGATATCAAACGCTTCCTGGTAGGCTTGCTGCGAGTTTTCCACCGTGGCTTCAGAAAGGAAGAGAGGAGAAGTTGTTGCTGGTGGTAGACACTTGTGCACACAAATCAGGAGTGACAACGTCTCATTTAGAAATTACAACCCACTGCTTCAACCTCTCCAACATAGAATGTACGGCACAGAAACAGGCCATTCGGCCCAACTGGTCTGTGCCGGTGTTTATGCTCCACACGAGCCTCCTCCCACCCCTCTTCATCTCACCCCATCAACATATGCTGGGATTCCTTTTCCCTTCTGTACTTATCCAGCTTCCCCTTACATCTATGTTATTCGCCTCAACTACTCCACGTGGTAGCGAGCTCCACATTCTAACAGTGGGTACAATCTCAAAACTTGCAAGAACTGGTGGGAGTTGCAAACGCACTCGATTGTAAACAAAGGGTATCCTTAAGAAAAGCCACATGTCTGGGGGGACCTGCCGTTGTTGACTAGTCTGGATTGTAAAATTGGATGAGTCCCTTTGTGTCTTTCAGTGCCCTGTAAGTGTGTATTGGGGGCTTTGGAAAGAAGCTGGGCATTTTGCCAAGAATAGATGCTTACAGGAAATACGAAAAACTTCATTTACAGAAAAAAAAATTCATACATAAATGTACCAAAACAAAAGAGGGGGCAATAACAAAATGGAGCTGTATATGAACCTTTAAAAATACCATTAACAACCAAGATTGTTCCCAAAAATACAAACATTAAGTTTCCCGTACATCCTGCGAGATGTTCTTTTGGTCCCCATTGGAGATAGTCATAATCTTGTGGGTAAATGTCATTGCAATGGTTCCAAACCTTGGACACTCCCTGGACCTGCAGATGGTGGATCCAATAGAACAGCTCGTTTGAACTGCAGGGGGAATCCTACAAGTAAAATAACAAAACGCCAACTAATGAGAATTGGTATATAAAAAGAGTGATCAAATCTCCAACCACACCTTTCTTTTGGTCCTCAGTTGCAACCTCCGACAGGTATCTGTAGTAATCTCCCTTCATCTTCAGATAGAAGACCTTGCTGTCAGCTTGACTAGCACTGTGGATAAGGAATTTGTCCAGGAGTCCCTGAATGAAAAGGTAGTAAACACAGACATCAGATACTGTACAAAAACACCATTCATTCACCAGTCCTGGCATCAGTGTTATTTAGAGCAAAGGTATCAGGGCACTGTAGCAACAAACAAACAATATTAATAAACTTTACTGATATGCTTCTTGCTTGCCTCTTGCACTACCAAACCTGTAATCACCAGCCTGTTAAAGGCGCTATATAAATACAAGTTGTTGTTGTCCCTAGTTGCCATGACACCAGAATGATACCGGGGTTAAATTATGTGGACAGGCTGCATTGACTAGGCTTGTATTCCCACGTGTAGAAGATTAAGGGGTGATCGAAATGAGATGTTTAAGATGATTAAAGGATTTGATAGGGTAGAGAGAGAGAAACTATTTCCTCTGGTGAGAGAGTCCAGAACAAGGGGGCATAACCTTAAAATTAGAGCTAGGCCGTTCAGGAGTGATGTCAGGAAGCACTTCCTCACACAAAGGGTGGTGGAAATCTGGAACTCTCTCCCCCGAAAAGCTGCTGAGGCTGGGGGTCAATTGAAAATTTCAAAACTGAGATTGATAGATTTTTTGTAGGCCAAGGGTATTAAGGGTTACAGAACCAAGGCAGGTAAATGGAGTTAAGATACAGGTTAGCCATGATCTATTTGAAATTTCTTCACACAGAGGGTGGTGAATCTTTGGAATTCTCTACCCCAGAGGGCTGTGGAGGCTCAGTCATTGGGTATATTTAAGACAGAAGTCGATAGATTTCTGACTAGTAAGGGCATCAAGGGATATGGCGATAGGGCCAGTGAATGGAGTTGAGGCAGAAGATCAGCCATGATCTCACTGAATGGCGGAGCAGGCTCGAAGGGCCGAATGGCCTACTCCTGCTCCTATTTCTTATGTTCTTAAGTTACAGGAGGACATTAATAAACTTGCAGAATGGACATATAATTGGCAAATGAAGTTCAACACAGATAAATGTGAGGTATTACATTTTGGTAGGAAGAATAGGGAGGTCACTTATCACTTGGAGGGTGCGAGTCTAGGTGGGGTACAGGAACAAAGGGATCTCGGAGTACAAATACACAAATCACTAAAAGTTGCGACACAGGTTAGCAAGCCCATAATAAGCAAACCAAGCACTAGGGTTTATTTCTAGAGGGATAGATTTGAAAAGTAGATAAGTTATACAAAACCTGTATCGAATCTTGGTTAGATCACACTTGGAGTACTGCGTACAGTTCTGGTCGCCATATTATAAAAAGGATAGATTTCTAGACACAAAAGACATCAAGGGGTATAGGGAGAGAGCGGGAATATGGTATTGAGATAGAGGATCAGCCATGATCATATTGAATGGCGGAGCAGGCTCGAAGGGCCGAATGGCCGACTCCTGCTCCTATTTTTCTATGTTTCTATGACGTAGAGGGACTGGAGAGGGTGCAGAGAAGATTTACAAGGATGGTACCAGAAATGCGAGGGTATACATATCAGGAAAGGATGAACAGGCTGGGTCTCTTTTCTCTTGAAAAAAGGCTTAGGGGTGACCTAATAGAGGTCTTTAAAATTATGAAAAATTTTGATAAAGTGGATACAGAGAGAATGTTTCCACTTGTGGGGAAGAGCAAAACTAGAGGCCATCAATATAAGACAGTCACCAAGAAATCCAACAGGGAATTCAGAAGAAACTTCTTTACCCAGCGAGTGGTGAGAATGTGGAACTCGCTCCCACAGGGAGTGGTTGAAGCGAATAGTATAGATGTATTTAAGGGGAGGCTGGACAAGCATATTAGGGAAAAGGGAATAGAGGGTTATGCTGATAGAGTTAGATGAGGAAAGATGGGAGGAAGCTCGTGTGGAGCATAAACGCCGGCATGGACTGGTTGGGCCGAATGGCCTGTTTCGGTGCCGTATATCCTATGTAATGTAATCCTATGTAATGTAACTGGAGTGTTGAGTGGGTCACACAGTTCAAAAATATCATGGCTCAGTTGGTAGCACACTCGCCTCTGGGTCAGCAGGTTGTGGATTCAAGTCCATTCCAGAGACTTGAGCATAAAATCTAGGCTGACACTCCAGTGCAGTACTGAGGGAGTGCTGCACTGTTGGAGGTGCTGTCTTTCGGATGAGACGTTAAGCCGAGGCCCCGTCTGCTCTCTCAGGTGAACGTAAAAAATCCCATGGCACTATTTCGAAGAGGAGCAGGGGAGTTCTCCCCGGTGTCCTGGGGCCAATATTTATCCCTCAACCAACATCACTAAAACAGATTATCTGGTCATTATCACATTGCTGTCTGTGGGAACTTGCTGTGTGCAAATTGGCTGCTGCTTTTCCTACATTACAACAGTGACTACACTTCAAAAAGTACTTCATTGGCTGTAAAGCACTTTGGGACGTCCGGTGGTCATGAAAGGCGCTATAGAAATGCAAGTCTTTCTTTCAAGTTTCACCCAATCCATAACAGAAAGAAATTGAAATATTTATGAGTTAATTCTTACTTGTTGCAAGAATCCCAGAAACAGTTCCACTGCAGAGTTAGTTCACAAAGGTACATTTTATTATTTCTGCACTAACATTATAGAGCCAGGATATAGTCCAACAGCTTTATTTGAAATCACAAGCTTTCGGAGTGCTGCGCCTTTGTCAGGTGACAGGAGCAGCAAGAAAGTGAGCAAAGGGCCTCCACATCTGCTGAAGCCACAGGGGAAGCACCACATAGGAGCACGCGTAAGAGGAAGATAAAGCACAAGTAGTCACAAGGGTAGTCACTTGGGGGTGTTCTGTTGTATTGTTTTTTGGCAAGCCATCCTTGTAATGTTATGATAAACAGACTTGATGGCAAACTGTTGAAGTTGTGGCCTGTGTCATCTCACAAATGGGACTTCCACATTGAAAGGCGACTTGCAATTGTCAGTATGGTGGTCAGAGTGATAGGAATCCACAGCTTCTTGTCCATTGTCGATGCTCTGGTAAGAAGGTGCGAGGCAAAAGTGTTTGATTGTGCAGGCTAAGCAAATCTGGCCAACATGAGTGCGTCCCTTGCATCCCGGGCAGCAATGTGGTCGCGCGCTGGCACCTTCTGGCCTGTGCAGCTTCAGGTGGGTGAGCAGCAGCTTGGCGCTCCTGTTGTCGCTGCTGCTGTTGTTCATGGTTCTGCTGCTGCCACGGTTGGTCTTCGTCCGAATCTGATGTCCAGCAGGAAAGGAAATAAATGGTTCCCATGCTTCTGGTATATGCCTCAGTTGAGGAAGTGCTCAGTCAAGGTGGGGAGAGGGGTTTCCGAGGCGGTCACACTGGAGATGGGTGTCAGGCTCCAAACTTCCACAACAATGAGTCTGCCTGCTAAAAGTTCCCCCAGACCTGGGACAACAAAGTTCTGCCACCTGCAAATGATGATTGCTGAAAACTCCTTTTTAATGGTGGAGCTGCAGCTGTTAGTAAGCAATCCACTTGTGAGGCCGCCAGGATTAACTGGCGTGTTTCAGAGGAGACGTGCAGGACGGGGGGGAAATGTGTTAAAATCAGAAAGGCCTCTCAAAATGGGACTATAGAGACAATCAAGTGGTTGTTAAGGGTCTTAAGGGCCTATCCCACCTCTTGGAGGCGGGATGGAAATGGGGTCTGAAACCCCGATTTTGGGAAAATTGCTCGGAGGCAGGATCGGAGCCGCCCGCAATTTTTTGCGATTTTAACACCTCACACGCCTCCAATTCCGCCTCCTCGGGCCTGGCGAAATCGAGCCCAAGGTGTCAGTTTTGGCCCAGTGGGTAGCAGTCTCACCTGAGTCAGAGTGGTTCAAGTCCCACCCCAGAGACTTGATCACAAATTTCCAGGCTGACACTCCAGTGCAGTGCTGAGGGAGCACCGCACTGTCAGAGGTGCCGTATTTCAGATGAGATGTTAAACCGAGGCCCCGTCTGCTCTCTTAGGTGGATGTAAAAGATCCCATGGCACTATTCGAAGAGGAGCAGGGGAGTTCTCCCCGGTGTCCTGGGGCCAATATTTATCCCTCCATCAACATCACTAAAACAGATTATCTGGTCATTATCACATTGCTGTTTGTGGGAGCTTGCTGTGCGTAAATTGGCTGCCGCGTTTCCTACATTACAACAGTGACTACACTTCAAAAAGTACTTCATTGATTATAAAGCGCTTCGGGAGGTCCTGAGGCTGTGAAAGGCGCTATAGAAATGTAATTCTTTCTATTTATTCCCTTTTGAAAGTTACTTGAATCTGCTTCCGCCACTCTTTCATGGCAGTGCATTCCAGATCATAACTTGCTGTGTTAAAACAAAATTCTCATTTCGCCTCGGGTTCTTTTGCCAATTATCTTCAATCGGTGTCCTCTGGTTACCGACCCTCCCGCCAGTGGGAACAGTTTCTGAAGGAAATTTGAGGGGCCCAAACTTCCCTCAACACTGAACATTTACACAATGGGAAGAGAGAAAGAAAGAATGAAAAAAAAAGAATCTACAATTAACCACCGCTCCCACCACAAGCGCAGGGCCTTACCAGCACATCGCTGCAGATGTCCTGAAGCTCTTTCTCGACCTTCTCACGGTATAATTTTGCCATTGCTTGCTTCCTTTCGCTGCCTTCGTTTTTCTGCTCGATGCTGGAGATGACCCGCCAGGATGACCGACGGGCTCCAACAACGTTCTTGTAGGCGACAGAGAGAAGGTTCCGCTCCTCGTTTGAGAGTTCACCGCCTTTCTCCGTGATGCCCTTCATCGCGGCAGCCATATCGTCATAGCGCTCGGCCTGCTCGGCAAGCTTAGCTTTCTGCACCAGCTCAGCTTTTTCCATCTTCAGGACTGCATGGACACAAGAGGTTATATCTTTAACAAACCACACTTGGGAGCACTGTGCACATTTCTGGTCTCCATATTACAACAAGGATATAGAGGCACTGGAGAAGGTGCAAAAATAGATTTACAAGGATGAGAGGTTATACCCATTAGGAAAGACTGAACAGGCTGGGGCTCTTTTCCCTAAAATCAGAGCCAGGCTGTACAGGAGATAAGTTAGGAAACACTTCTTCACACAAAGGGGGGGTAAAAGTGTGGAACTCTCCCACAAAAGGCAGTAGATGCCAGCTCAATTTATCATTTTAAATCTGAGATCAATAGATTTTTGCTAGCCAAGTGTATTAAGGGATATGGAACCAAGGCGGGTAAGATGGAGTTTAGGATACAGATCAGCCGTGATCTCATTGAATGGCGGAACAGGCTTGAGGGGTTGAATGGCCTCCTCCTGTTCCGGTGTTCTAGAAAAGAGATGGCTGAGAGGTTCCCTGATAGAAGTCTTTAAAATTATGAAGGGGTTTGATAGGGTAGATGTAGAGACGATGTTTCCACTTGTGGGGGAGACCAGAACTAGGGGCCATAAATTTAAGAGAGTCACTAATAAATCCAATAGGGAATTCAGGAGAAACTTCTTTACCCAGAGAGTGGTGAGAATGTGGAACTCGCTGCCACAGGGAGTGGTTGAGGTGAATACATAGATACATTTAAGGGGAAGCTGGATAAACACATGAGGGAGAAAGGAATAGAAGGATATGCTGAGAGGGTGAGATGGAGTAGGGAGGGAGGAGGCTCGTGTGGAGCATAAACACCAGCACGGACCTGATGGGCCGAATGGCCTGTTTGTGCTGTACATTCTGTGTAAAATTATACAGGATCAGGCAGATAGACCACTTAGACCACACAAAAAAACCTCTGATTTTAAGGCCTTTTAAGAATATCAGTTTACATATTATTTCCAAGCTGACAATCACGGTCACGCTTGCTGAACACAGTGAGTGAGTCAGTTGCCGTGACTAGAATAGACAGCTCACAAACAATCAGCAATACTTGCAGTTTGGGAGATTTGTCTTTAGGTTCTGCATTTCCTCTTTGTAATAACACTTTTAGCCATTAATTGATGCAGTTAAACCCATGCTATCACCGAACACAACAAACAGCTGCAGCTAAATAAAGGTGACCATGTATTGTACTGGGGCGCTGAGCAGAGATAATTGGACTCGAGCATTGGGCAATCTAGTTTAGCCCTCCAATTCACTCCTGACCCCTGCACAGTTGCGAAATCAAGTACTAGATACAAATGCAATGCTGCAAAAAAGTCAAAACTGTTCTGAAGTAAGGTCAGTTATTATACAAGGCAAGAAAAATCCAGAAAACAGAACATAAACTGCTTTTATATTAGAGTCAGTGGGGGTGGCAGGGCCCCTCGATGGGGCCAGTGGGGGTGGCAGGGCCCCTTGATGGGGCCAGTGGGGGTGGCAGGGCCCCTCGATGGGGCCAGTGGGGGTGGCAGGGCCCTCGATGGGGCCAGTGGGGGTGGCAGGGCCCTCGATGGGGCCAGTGGGGGTGGCAGGGCCCCTCGATGGGGCCAGTGGGGGCGGCAGGGCCCTCGATGGGGTCAGTGGGGGTGGCAGGGCTGTGATTCCCACGATGGGGCCAGTGGGGGTGGCAGGGCTGTGATTCCCATGATGGGGCCAGTGGGGGTGGCAGGGCTGTGATTCCCATGATGGGGCCAGTGGGGGTGGCAGGGCTGTGATTCCCATGATGGGGCCAGTGGGGGTGGCAGGGCCCTCGATGGGGCCAGTGGGGGTGGCAGGGCTGTGATTCCCATGATGGGGTTAGTGGTTCAGACTTCGAGAGCTTGGTATTACTTTTGAAATCTGGTAACTGGAATGGCTTGGTTCTGTTTATCTCGAAAGGGGAGTTGACAGCGGCTGGCGTGAACACAAATAATTGAATGAAATTGCTGGTCATATTATTCCAGAAAGACAGTTATGATTTTTTTTATCTATCAATGTAGTAAGTGACTAAGAAATTAAAAAAATGCCAGGTGACGAAGTCCTTCAGTGTGCCAGTGCAGCCTTCGGTCGCCTGAGGAAGAGAGTGTTTGAAGACCAGCACCTCAAACCCAGCACCAAGCTCATGGTCTACAGAGCAGTAGTGATACCCGCCCTCCTGTATGCTTCAGAGACATGGACCATGTACAGCAGGCACCTCAAAGCACTGGAGAGGTACCACCAACGCTGCCTCCGCAAGATCCTGCAAATCCATTGGCAGGATAGGCACACCAACGTCAGTGTTCTCGCTCAGGCCAACATCCCCAGCATCGAAGCTTTGACCACGCTCGATCAGCTCCGATGGACGGGCCACATGCCCGATACGAGACTCCCAAAGCAAGCGCTCTACTCGGAGCTCCGACACGGCAAGAGAGCCCCAGGTGGGCAGAGGAAACGCTTCAAGGACACCCTCAAAGCCTCCTTGAAAAAGTGCAACATCCCCACCGACACCTGGGAATCCCTGGCCCAAGACCGCACAAAGTGGAGAAGAAGCATCCGGGAAGGTGCCGAACACCTCGAGTCTCTTCGCCGGGAGCAAGCGGAAGCCAAGCGCAAATAGCGCAAGGAGCGCACGTCAACCCAAGCACCCCACCTACCCGCCCCTTCAACCACCGTCTGCCCCACCTGTGACAGAGACTGTAGGTCCCGCACTGGACTCATCAGTCACCAGAGAACTCATTTTTAATGTGGAAGCAAGTCATCCTCGGTTCCGAGGGACTGCCTAAGAAGAAGAACTACCTGTCCCACCGGTTCCAGTCGGGTCAGTTTGGGAGCAGCTGAACAAACACTCACGAAAATCGGGTGGGGCGGGTTGGGTGTCTGAAGCCATTTTTTCAGATTTTCGCTGCCGACCCGCCTCCTCAGGGCTATTGTTTTGAGCTCGGAGTCCATGTTGTGCTTGTATTGGCTCAGTACACCGAATGAGTTACAAACACATACCTGTTAGCAGCAGAGACAGTCCACAGGAGTCTGAGGCAAAGTTTAAAAGCAAGTCAAAAACAATAGAATGAAGCAGCTGGAAGTACTTAATGTGCCAGGAGTAAGGGATCTGTACAACTAAAAGGACAGGTTGCTGTGTGAAGAGAAAGGAGGGAGACAGAAAGCAGGAAACTATAGGCCAGTTAGCCTAACATCTGTCATTGGGAAAATGCTGGAATCCATTATTAAGGAGGTAATAGCAGGACATTTAGAAAATCATAAGACAATCAAGCAGAGTTAACATGGTTTTATGAAAGGGAAATCTTGTTTGACAAATTTGCTAGAGTTCTTTGAGGATGTAACAAGCAGGGTGGATAAAGGGGAACCAGTGGATGTGGTGTATTTGGATTTCCAGAAGGCATTCGATAAGGTGCCACATAAAAGGTTACTGCACAAGATAAGAGCGCACGGGGTTGGGGGTAATATATTAGCATGGATAGAGGATTGGCTAACTAACAGAAAGTCGGGATAAATGGGTCATTTTCCGGTTGGAAATCAGTAACTAGTGAGGTGCCACAGGGATCAGGGCTGGGGCCACAACTATTTACAATCTATATTAATGACTTGGATGAAGGGACCGAGTGTACTGTAGCCAAATTTGCTGATGATACAAAAGATAGGTGGGTTAGCAAGTTGTGAGAAGGACACAGAGTCTGCAAAGGGATATAGATAGGTTCAGTGAGTGGGCAAAACTTTGGCAGATGGAGTATAATGTGGGAAAATGTGAGGTTATCCACTTTGGAAGGAAGAATGAAAAAGCAATTTATTATTTAAATGGAGAGAGACTACAAAATGCTGCGGTACAAAGGGATCTAGGGGTCCTAGTACATGAAACTCAAAAAGTTAGCATGCAGGTACAGCAAGTAATTAGGAAGGCTAATGGAATGTTGGCCTTTATTGCAAGGGGTATGGAGTATAAAAGTAGGGAAGTTTTGATGCAACTTTACAGGGTATTGGTGAGACCGCACCTGGAGTACTGCGTACAGTTTTGGGCTCCATATTTAAGGAAGGATATACTTGCATTGGAGGCAGTGCAGAGGAGGTTCACTAGGTTGATTCCTGGGATGAAGGGGTTGATGTATGACAAAAGGTTGAGCAGGTTGGGCCTATACTCATTGGAGTTTAGAAGAATGAGAGGTGATCTTATTGAAACATATAAGGTTCTGAGGGGGATTGACAGGGTAGATGCAGGGAGGCTGTTTCCCCTCGTGGGGGTATCTAGAACTAGGGGGCATAGTTTCAGAATAAGGGGGCACCCATTTAAGATGGAGATGAGGAGGAATTTCTTCTCTCAGAGGGTCGTGAATCTTTGGAATTCTCCAGCCCAGAGAGCTGTGGAGGCGGAGTCATTGAATATATTCAAGGCGGAGATTGACAGACATTTGAACTACAAGGGAGTCAAGGGGTATGGGGAGAGAGCGGGAAAGTGGTGTTGAGGCCAAGATTGGATCAGCCATGATCTTATTGAATGGCGGAGCAGGCTCGAGGGGCCGATTGGCCGACTCCTGCTCCTATTTCTTATGTCCTTATAAGGAAAGTACACGCAGGCACAAAGGTCAGACCAACACAAAAGATCCCAGGAGACTATTTGAAGAGCAGAGCAATTCTCCTGGGGTCCCAGCCAACACTTACCCCCCCTCAAGCAACCCCACCGGAAAACTGGCGATTCCTCTCATTGCTAAATGTGGGATCTTGCTGTGCACAAATTGGCTGCACCTGCCGCCACCCCCCCCCCCCCGCCCCCCGCTTGCCAAAGCAGTGGCCACACTTCAAACATAATCCGTTGCTGTGAAACACCTTTGGGACCAACGCGAAAGGCTCGTTATCAATGCAAAGCCTCTTTCTTCCTTCCTTCAAGGTAACGATTAAATTTCACACAATCCGGGAGAAACCATTGCAGCAAAGAGTCAGGTGTATAACTTTAAAACTCTGATGTGTCTTTGATGTAATGCCTCCCTAACAGATTGTATCTCTGCAGACACATTGTTCTCTGTGTTTATATACTGTGTAATCGATTTGTATTCCCTCACTGTACCTGTAGAAGGAGCAGCGCTCTGAAAGCTCGTAATTTTAAATAAAACTGTTGGACTATAACCTGGTGTTGTGCGACTTCTCAACTTTAAAACTGACCAACTTCAACATTACACTGGAAGAGCTTGAACAAATAGACTGGGGCGTGGGCTGCACTCAATGAAACTTCAGCTGAGGACAAACACAATGCCTGCGACACATACAGGGTAAGTATATAGCAAGGACTCAGAGGAGCAGTTTAAAGAAGCAAGTCTAAAACAGATAAGACAATACAAAAAAAAGAAAATCAGAAAACAAACCTGGCAAAGCCTGTTGGAATAAAAGTAACGGAAAGCGCTGGGATGAGTAAAGAAGCCTCCAAACCAGTTTCCAAATTACAACAGTGACTACACTTCAAAAAAAAAAACTTCATTGGCTGTAAAGCGCTTTGGGATATCCGGTGGTTGTGAAAGGCGCTATAAAAATGCAAGTCTTTCTTTTTTATTTTAAAAAGCACAGGGGGGGGGCGGGGGGCAAAGAGGAAACGAGAAACCAGCACAGCTGACGGAGACAGGCGTGTGCAGGCTAAATGATTACATCCTGCAATTATTCAGCTCAGTAGACACTCGTACCAATGCCACACACTGTAGGAGGTTCCACAATCAACATAACCATTTTGATATCAATTATATAGACATCCTATGCGGGCTCTTAGCCAATAAATTCCCGGGGGCAGGTTACATCCGAAAACGCAGCCAAGCAATGACAGAAAGCTCTGGACAATACACTCACTCACTGACACTCACTGACACAATGCTGCCAGATGAAATTCAATGTCGAGAAGAGCAACGTTTTGCACATTAGGAGAAAAAAACCCACAGAACGTTCTTATTTGGACACCGCATCTCAGGAAGGATATATTGGCCTCGGAAGAGGTAAAGTGCAGATTCGCCAGAACGATAGCAGGGCTTAAAGGGAAAGGAGTAAATTATGAGGACAGGCTGCATAAACTTGGCTTGTATTCCTTTCAGTTTAAAAGGTCGAGGGGTGATCTAATCGAGGTCTTTAAATTGATGATGGGATTCGATAGGGTAGATAAGGGTCGAGAACCAGAGGAGACAGATTTAAGGTGACTGGCAGAAGAACCAAAGGCGACATGAGGAAAAACTTTTACACGCAACGAGTGGTGAGGATTTGGAATGCGCTGCCTGGTAGGGCGGTGGATATAGGTTCAATAGTAACCTTCAAAAGGGAATTGGAGAAATATGTGAAGGAGAAAAAATTGCAGGGATATGGGGAAAGAGCGGGGGAGTGGGACTGACTGGATTATTCGTCGAAAAAGCCGGCGCAGACTTGATGGGCCGAATTCTATGATTCTATGAAAGAGAAATCATTTCCTCTGGTCGGGGAATCCAGAATCAGAGGGCACAATCTTAAAATTAGAGCGAGGCTGTTCAGGAGTGAAATCAGGAAGCATTTTTTCCCCCACACAAAGGGGGAACCCACTCCCCGGAAGGTTGTAGATGCTGGGGGTCAATTGCAATTTTCACGACTGAGACTGATAGATTTCTTGTTCATTAAGGGTATCCCTGGAGGCTGTCCCACCATCTGATCTGCACCTCAGCCCCATCTACCCGCCTCTGCTCCGCGCCCCTCGATACCCTCACCCAACAAACATCTGTCGATCTCGGTCTTGAAAACTCCAACTGACCCCCGGCATCCACAGCCTTTTGGGGAGAGTGTTCCAGATGTGCGAGAAAAGTTGCTTCCCGATTTCACTAAATGGCCAAGCACTAATTTTAAGATTATGCTCCCAGTAAACAGTAAAAACCTTGAACGTGGTGAAAGGACAGTAAAATTTAATAAGCAAAGTACAGGAGGAGAAAGCGAGATCTTGCCAGTGAAGCCCACACCACACTGGATCTCGAAAAACAGCACCATCATTCTTTTCAAAGCAATCCCGAAGCACAATCATAAAAAGATGGTGTAGATACGGGACAAGAGTCCTCCTCTTACTGTAAAAAGCAAGTAGCAGCTATCTGTAGCACGCAAAAGCCTTGCTAATTTAACACAATCCTAGTGTGATTCAGACATCAACATAATTGTTTAACGAGAACTAAACTAACAATAGAATCACACAGCACACAAGGAGGTCATTCGGCCCATCGTGCCTGTGCTGGCTCTTTGAAAGAGCTCTCCAATTAGTCCCACTCCACCACTCTGTCCCCATAGCCCTGCAAACTTCAATCATTCACATTAGATAACAGCCTTATTACTACCTGATTATGATAACATTTCAAATGATTAAAATTATTTTCTAACATCTGCAGTGTCGTCACAGATTTCAGTAAAACACAATGGTAGTTACATGCAATTTTGTACTGCTAGCCAATCTCTGGCGTTGTACAAGGGGGGTGAATATTAAGTGTAATCTTCAGCTTAAGTCAAGTTACTGGATAATTGGACCAGGGTAAACTGAATTAATTCAGTTCCCATTGAAGTTGTACATCCTGTCTTTATTTTTATATTTCAATTATAAATTCCGATGACCACATTTATAACATAGAAACATAGAAGATAGGAGCAGGAGTAGGCCATTCGGCCCCTCGAGCCTGCTCCACCATTTGATGAGATCATGGCTGATCATCCAAACTCAGTACCCTGTACATGCCTTCTCTCCATATCCCTTGATCCCTTTAGCTTTAAGAAATATATCTAACTCATTCTTGAATATATTTAATGACTTGGCCTCAACTACCTTCTGTGGTAGAGAATTCCACAGATTCACCACTCTCTGGGAGAAGAAATTCCTCTTCATTTCTGTCCTAAATGGCTTACCCCTTATCCTTAGATTATGACCCCTGGTTCTGGACTCTCCGACCATCGGGAACATTCTTCCTGCATCTAGTTTGTCCAGACCTGTCAGAATTTTATATGTTTCGATGAGATCCCCTCTCATTCTTCTATACTCCAGCGAGTATAAGCCCAATCGACCCAATCTCTCCTCATATGTCATTCCTGCCATCCCAGGTATCAGCCTTGTGAATCTTCGCTGAACTCCCTCCATGGCAAGAATATCCTTCCTCAGATAAGGCGACCAAAACTGCACACAATACTCAAGGTGTGGTCTCACCAAGGCCCTGTACAACTGCAGCAGGACATCCCTGTTCCTATACTCAAGCCCTTTTGCTATGAAGGCCAACATACCATTTGCCTTCTTCACCGCCTGCTGCACCTACATGCTTACCTTCAGCGACTGGTGCACAAGGACACCCAGGTCTCGTTGCACTTCCCCTTCTCCCAATCTACTGTCATTCAGATAATAGTCTGCCTTTCTGTTTTTGACACCAAAGTGGATAACCTCGCATTTATCCACGTTATATTGCATCTGCCACGCTTCTGCCCACTCACCCAACCTGTCCAAATCATCCTGGAGTTTCTCGGTATCCTCCTCGCAGCACACACTCCCACCCAGCTTTGTGTCATCTGCAAACTTGGAGATATTACATTTAGTTCCCTTATCTAGATCATTAATGTATATTGTGAATAGCTGGGGTCCAAGGACCGATCCCTGCGGTACCCCACTAGTCACTGCTTGCCACTCGGAAAAAGATCCATTAATTCCTACTCTTTGCTTTCTGTCCGCCAACCAGTTCTCTATCCAAGTCAATACCTTGCCCCCAATCCCATGTGCCTTAACTTTACACGCTAATCTCTTATGCGGGACCTTATTGAAAGCCTTTTGAAAGTCCAAATACACCACATCTACTGGTTCTCCCTTATCTATTTTCCCAGTTACATCCTCAAAAAATTCCAGTAGATTAGTCAAGCACGATTTACCTTTTGTAAATCCATGCTGACTTTGTCCGATCCTGTCACTGTTTTTCAAGTGCTCAGCTATTACATCCTTTATAATGGACTCGAGCATCTTCCCCACTACCGATGTCAGGCTTACCGGTCTGTAATTCCCCGCTTTCTCTCTACCACCCTTTTTGGATAGTGGGGTAACATTAGCTACCCTCCAATCCATGGGTACAGTTCCAGATTCCATCGAATGTTGGAAGATGATCAGCAATGCATCTACTATTTCTAGGGCCACTTCCTTAAGTACCCTAGGATGTAGATTATCAGGCCCTGGGGATTTATCGGCCTTCAATCCCGTCAATTTCCCTAACACCATTTCCCTGCAAATACTGATTTCTTTCAGTTCCTCCCTTTCATCAGACCGTATGTTCTCCAACATCTCTGGAAGGTTATTTGTGTCCTCCTTTGTGAAGACAGAACCAAAATATGCATTTAATTGGTCTGCCATTTCTTTGTTCCCCATTATAACTTCCCCCGCTTCTGACTGCAAGGGACCTACACTTGATTTCACTAATCTTTTTCTCTTCACATATCTATAAAAGCTCAGAGTCAGTTTTTATGTTCCCTGCAAGCTTACTTTCATATTCTATTTTCCCCTTCTTAATTAATCCCTTTGTTGAATCCTAAACTGCTCCCAATCCTCAGGGTTACCGCTTTTTCTGGCCAATTTATATGCCCTCTCCTTGATCTTATGCTATCCCTAATTTCCCTTGTTAGCCACGGTTGAGTCACCCTTTTTGTTTTATTCTTATGCCACACTGGGATGAACAAATTCTGTAGTTCATCCATGCAGTCTTTGAATGTTTGCCATTGCCTATCCATCGTCAACCCTTTGAGTGACATTCCCCAATCAATCCTACCCAATTCGCGCCTCATACCATCGTAGTTTCCTTTATTTAAATTCAGGATCCTAGTCTCTGATTCAACTACTTTACTCTCCGTCCTAATGAAGAATTCTATCATATTATGATCACTCTGACCCAAGGGGCCTCGTACAACAAGATTGCTAATTAATCCTTTCTCGTTACATAATACCCAGTCTAAGATGGCCTGATCTCTGGTTGGTTCCTCGACATATTGTTCCAGAAAACCATCCCGTAAACATTCTAGGAATTCCTCCTCCACAGTATTTTTACTAATTTGGTTAGCCCAATTTATATGTAAATTAAAGTCACCCATGATGACTGCTGTGCTCTTACTGCATGCTTCTCTAATTTCCCTTTTAACGCCATCCCCAACCTCCGTATTACTGTTTGGAGGTCTATATACCACTCCCACTAACGTTTTCTGCCCCTTGTTATTTCTCAGTTCTACCCATACAGATTCCGCATCATCAGAGCGAATATCCTTCCTTTCAATTGTGTTAACTCCCTCTTTAACCAGCAATGCTACCCCACCTCCCTTTCTTTTTTGCCTATCTTTCCTACTGTCCATCTAAACTTTTCACACTGAAATTACTTGAGCACAAAATCCAGGCTGACACTCGCAGTGCAGTACTGAGGGAGCGCTGCACTGTCGGAGGGGCAGTACTGAGGGAGCGCCGCAGTGTCGGAGGGGCAGTACTGAGGGAGCGCCGCACTGTCGGAGGGGCAGTACTGAGGGAGCGCCGCACTGTCGGAGGGGCAGTACTGAGGGAGCGCCGCACTGTCGGAGGGGCAGTACTGAGGGAGCGCCGCACTGTCGGAGGGGCAGTACTGAGGGAGCGCCGCACTGTCGGAGGGGCAGTACTGAGGGAGCGCCGCACTGTCGGAGGGGCAGTACTGAGGGAGCGCCGCACTGTCGGAGGGGCAGTACTGAGGGAGCGCCGCACTGTCGGAGGGGCAGTACTGAGGGAGCGCCGCACTGTCGGAGGGGCAGTACTGAGGGAGCGCCGCACTGTCGGAGGGGCAGTACTGAGGGAGCGCCGCACTGTCGGAGGGGCAGTACTGAGGGAGCGCCGCACTGTCGGAGGGGCAGTACTGAGGGAGCGCCGCACTGTCGGAGGGGCAGTACTGAGGGAGCGCCGCACTGTCGGAGGGGCAGTACTGAGGGAGCGCCGCACTGTCGGAGGGGCAGTACTGAGGGAGCGCCGCACTGTCGGAGGGGCAGTACTGAGGGAGCGCCGCACTGTCGGAGGGGCAGTACTGAGGGAGCGCCGCACTGTCGGAGGGGCAGTACTGAGGGAGCGCCGCACTGTCGGAGGGGCAGTACTGAGGGAGCGCCGCACTGTCGGAGGGGCAGTACTGAGGGAGCGCCGCACTGTCGGAGGGGCAGTACTGAGGGAGCGCCGCACTGTGGGAGGGGCAGTACTGAGGGAGCGCTGCACTGTGGGAGGAGCAGTACTGAGGGAGCGCTGCACCGTGGGAGGGGTTGTACTGAGCGAGCGCTGCACTGTGGGAGGGGCAGTACTGAGGGAGCGCTGCACTGTGGGAGGAGCAGTACTGAGGGAGCGCTGCACCGTGGGAGGGGTTGTACTGAGCGAGCGCTGCACTGTCGGAGAGGTTCTACTGAGGGAGCGAGTCGCACTGTTGGAGGGGCAGTACTGAGGGAGCGCTGCACTGTCGGAGAGGTTCTACTGAGGGAGCGAGCCGCACTGTTGCAGGGGCAGTACTGAGGGAGCGCCGCACTGTCGGAGGAGCAGTACTGAGGGAGCGCCGCACTGTCGGAGGGGCAGTACTGAGGGAGAGCTGCACTGTCGGAGGGGTAGTACTGAGGGAGTGCCGCACAGTCGGAGGTGCAGTACTGAGGGAGCGCTGCACTGTGGGAGGAGCAGTACTGAGGGAGCGCTGCACTGTGGGAGGAGCAGTACTGAGGGAGTGCTGCACTGTGGGAGGAGCAGTACTGAGGGAGCGCTGCACTGTGGGAGGAGCAGTACTGAGGGAGCGCTGCACTGTGGGAGGAGCAGTACTGAGGGAGTGCTGCACTGTGGGAGGAGCAGTACTGAGGGAGCGCTGCACTGTGGGAGGAGCAGTACTGAGGGAGCGCTGCACTGTGGGAGGAGCAGTCGTGAGAGAGCGCCGCACTGTCGGACGGGCCGTCCTTCGGATGAGACTTTAAACTGAGGCCCCATCTGCCCTCTCAGGTGGAAGTAAAAAGATCCTGTGGCCAGTATTTGAAGAAGAGCAGGGGACTTCTCCCCAGAGTCCTGGTAAAATTTTTATCCCTCAACCAACACTACTAAAAACACAGATCTGGGCATTATCACACTGCTGTTCGTGGGAGCTTGCTGTGCACACATTGGCTGCCGCGTTCCCTACATTACAACAGTGACTACACTTCAAAAGTATTTCATTGGCTGTGAAGTGCTTTGGGACGTCCTGAGATTCTGAAAGGTGCTGTAGAAATGCAAGAAATAAAAACAGAAAATGCTGGAAACACACAGCAGGTCAGGCAGCATCTGTAGAGAGAGAGAAACAGATTTAACGTTTCTGGTCGATGACCCTTCGTCAACTGGAAAAAGCTGGAGATGGAACAGGTTTTTAAGCAAGTGTAGTGGCAGGGAAAGGGGGGAGGAAAGAACAAAAGGGAAGGTCTATGATAGGATGGAAGGCAGGAGAGATTAAGATTTAAGCTCCTGCCTTCCATCCTATCACAGACCTTCCCTTTCGTTCTTTCCTCCCCTCCCCCCTTTCCCTGCCCCTACACTTGCTTAAAAACCTGTTCCATCTCCAGCTTTTTCCAGTTCTGACGAAGGGTCATCGACCAGAAACGTTAACTCTGTTTCTCTCTCCACAGATGCTGCCTGACCTGCTGTGTGTTTCCAGCATTTTCTGTTTTTATTACAGATTTCCAGCATCCGCAGTATTTTGCTTTTGTAGAAATGCCAGTTTTTCTTTCCTTTCTTAGTCCCCCTTTGCTATTGATTTGCATCTTCTATTTCATTTTAGCTCAAGTATGAGCTGTATCGCTTTTAAAAGACATTCTTTTATAATGTTTTAATAACTCGATGGACTGATCACTCGGATCATTAACAGGACCTTTCCATTCGGGTGGGGCACCTTTATTCTGATGGTGCTGTGCCAGCTGGAGACAGGAAGCAGGCTCGCACCCATGACTCACCATGCGCAACGTGCCAGGTGTTTAGGGCGGTGCCGAGTTTGGCTTCCCCACATGCAGCAGAGAAAATTTAAATATAAAGTATGATCAAAGGGAGGAAGCCAGCAGATGGTGCAGTCTGTAGGAGATTGCCTTCATCTCTAGAACCTGGGTTTGAATCCAGACCAGACTGTCGGCACAAAGGTCTCTTTTCATAGAATCATACAGCAGGAGGCCGTTCGGCCCATCCTGCCTGTGCCGGCTCTTTGAAAGAGCTCTCCAATTAATCCACTGCCCTGCTCTTTCCCCATAGCCCTGCAAATTTTTACCGTCGCAAGCATTTATCCAATTCCCTATTGATACCTTTGAATGAGCACAAATTCACAAAAAACAGGTTGGTAAAGTAAATTAAATCAAGAGTCACCCTGTAGTATTCAGGCATCATCTCTTAGAGCAAGAGCAGTGCACTGACACTGTACAATCCCATGAAGTAATACAGCCACGTACAGTATTTTTACAAGTGGGACTTGGCAGGAGCGGAGCCTGGCTCAAACCTCCAGCACTCGGCACCAGAGTGATGGAACATGGATTTATTCCCATGACCCCTCTTCCCCAATGGATTTTTAATCTTAGTGAAGGGGCGGTGGTGAAGAAAAGCCTCAGAAAGCACAATAACTTGCATTTATATAGCGCCTTTAATGCTGTAAAGGCGTCTCAAAGCACTTCACAGGTGCGTTATCAAATCTGCCACCGAGCCACGCAAGGAGATATTGGGACAGGTGACCGAAAGCTTGGTCAAAGAGGTCGGTTTTAATGAGCATCTTAAAAGGAGGAGAGGGGTAGAGAGATTTGGGGGGAAATTCCAGAGCTTAGGGCCCAGGCAGCTGAAGGCACGGCCGCCAATGGTGGAACGATGAAAATCGGGAGATGCGCAAAAGCCAGAATTGGAGGAGCAGAGATCTTGGAGGGCTGTAGGCAATGTTCCCTTTAAGCTGCACGGCACTCCAGGGTACCCACAGAGCCGGCTTTTCAATGCAAAAACCCCGCATCTGTGGAATTTTGAAGGGGCCGTGCGGCGCCAAAAACAATTTACAGGGAACATGGTTGTAGGGCTGGAGGAGGTTACAGAGAGAGGGAGGGGCGAGGCCATGGAGGGATCTGAAAATATTTTAAAATTGGAGGCATGGCCAGACCAGCAAGCACAGGGGTTGAGGGTGAATGGGACTTGGTGCGAGTTAGGATACGGGCAGCAGAGCTTTGGGTGAGCTCAAGTATACGAACAGGCTTCAACATAGCAGCGGAGGTACTTAGGAGGAGGTTGATCAACGAGGGGGAGACACACAACCGTGAGAAATACAGAAACCGAGGGTCTTGTGACAAGAGCCGAAATAGTTAATATTACTGGTCAATTCAACTTCTGCCAACTTAACAGACCCTAACCCAGCTACAGAAACACCATTCAGTACATAAGATTATAAGAAATAGGAGCAGGAATCGGCCACTTGGCCCCTCGAGCCTGCTCCGCCATTCAATAAGATCATGGCTGATCTTGGGCTCAAAGCCACTTCCCAGCCCGCTCCCCATAACCCTTCACTCCCTTATCTTGCAAAAATCTGTCTATCTCCGCCTTAAATGTATTTAATGACCCAGCCTCCACAGCTCTCTGAGGCAGAGAATTCCACAGATTTACGACCCTCAGAGAAGAAGTTCCTCATCTCAGTTCTAAAAGGGCTCATGTGTAGTATAAACACCAGACTAGACCAGTCGGGTCGAATGGCCTGTTTCTATGTGATAGATTCTATGCAATTCAACAGCTGACGACCAATTATTCCAATATAGTAACTGGTTCTTACAACAAACAATATCTACACACTAGAAACTTATGAAAGTCTGGTTTTCAGATGTTACAGTTTAAGAGCTTGCAGAAGCTCATGATCCAACACTCTACCTACAAGCATTCACCCCACAGTTTAAGGTCACTAACATCATGCTACGCAACCATTTAGATCCTTTGTCTCACCTACTCATTAACTTGCAATGATGTCTGTGCAGGAAATCTTCAGCTCTCTTCACTCGATCAGCAACCTGCTCACTGGGCAAATGGAAACCGGAGATGCTACTCCCACAAGCAGAAACCCAAAAAACACTCAGCTTATGATGCAACTCGTTTCAGCAAACTGGTTTGACCAGTACTCCCACTGCGAATAAACAAGTTGCTACAACTCCTGCAAGGCTCAGAGTTACAAAACCAGCAGCTCAGCACCAAATGCAACCAACCTGCTTCTTTCGGGGAGCTACAGAACTCTTGCAGTCTCAATCCAAGACCCTCCTGCTCGGTATGGCCCAGTACCACATCAGGTGCACTGAGCAATCAGGGGGATCCACTTTGCTGTACTTATTCCCAACTCGTCAATTGAACAAACTGCTTAAATTGCTCAAACTGATCAGGTCCGTCACTGGCGCGTGCACCAATCAGAGGCACTTTAATCTTGCTGTACTAGTTGCTCGATATTGAAGCACTGAAGTGCAAAGATTTACAAGGATGGTACCAGAATAGAGAGGATGCAACTAACAGGAACATTTGAGCAGGCTGCAGCTCTTTTCTCTTGAAAAAAGAGAAGACTAAGAGGAGAGCTGATCGAGGTCTTTAAAATTATGAATGGGTTCGATAGGGTAGATGTGGAGAAACTGTTTCCACTCGTCAGAGAGTCCGGAACAAGGGGGGAATAAATAGAAGATAGCCACTAACAGACCAAATAGAGAATTTAGGAGGAATTGCTTTACACAAAGTGGCGAGAATGTGGAATTCGCTGCCACATGGAGTGGTTGAAGCAGAGAGCACTGATGTATTTAAGGGGAGAAGGAAATAGAGGGATAGGGGGACAGGTTGGGAAAAGGCCATTGGAGCAGGAGGAGGCTCTGTTTCTGTGAGATAGATTCTATGCAATTCAACAGCTAACGACCAATTATTCCGATATAGTCTACCTCTGATATTTCATGTTTGCACTAAAATATGTAAATTATCCAATATTTTGAATCAAACAACATAAATAACAAGGTGGGAGCTTAGTGCAAAAAAAGTGAATGATCAGATAATGTGAATTGAACAACTCTGAACAAGCAATGCTTACACAGCGTATCTCCCAGTCCCCAAGCTGTAAAGTGCTTTGGGACGTCTACGGTCGTGAAAGGCGCTACACAAATGCAAGTCTTTTGCTCATCCTCATTTTACAGTGCTATTACACCAGTATCCTTGTTATCGTATTACTACTCCAGCCTGTTTCTGTTACTGGGTGATGTCTCCAGTCTCACTCAATTGCTACAACTTGGGGGCGATTTTGTTAATGGGGGCACGTTGGAGGTGGGACTGCTGCTTGGCGGGTCAATGTCCTGCCTCCATCGATTTGTGGCCAATCCACGCTATTTTCCCTTGATTGACCTTGTTAAGCCCGCCCAGCGAGCTTAGCAGGCCAATTAAGGGGAAGCCGGTTACAGAGAACGTCAACGTATAACGTTTCATCTGTCAAAAATTTTTGACAGATGAATTGTCATCGTTTGACAGCTCTGTGAAGCTGTCAAACACTGACATTCTCTACAGTTTGATGAGGTCTTGCATACAAGACCTCATCAAACTTCTTTCTTTTACAGAAATGAGATGGTTGTTGCATCTGAGAATGCAACGGCCATCTCTCATCTGCAACACGGAGGACCGAGACTCTCCGCATACACACCGACTGAAGCCTGCAGGGAGGTAAGTACACTTTTACTAACACTTGGCACTTACATCGGATACTCACCTCTACACTTTGCACCCATCACTTACCTTCACAGCACACCTTTGCACCCTCCGACCCCCGCAGACCCAGTACTCGCCTCGCTGATCTGGTGGGTTTTGGAGCCTTCGGGAAGCCCGCACTTGAGGGCAAAAAGGGGATAATCCTATTTTCTGTCTGTTAACTACCTGTTAACAGGGAGTTAATAGGCTTTAATCCCTTCCCACCTGCAAGCAGATGGGACCCGGCGCGGGACGGCTACCTGCCTCCTGGGAAGATAGCATGGAGGCGGGTTGGGCACCCGCCCCCAAATTTTGCCATTTTCCCATCAGTCCCGCCTCTATACCCGCCTCCCCAGGGCTGGCAAAATCGCCCCCCCCAGTTTCCTGCGTTCCTACCCTATTTTGCCAGTCTCCTCCAGTGTTGCCACACTGTTATTCAAGTCTCTCCAGTGCTACTGCACTATTACTCTAGTCTCAATCTCCATTTCTGTGCCATTACTGAAGACGCTCCAAATTGTTGCACTTATTGTAGTCTCCCTAGCATTTTCTGCATGTTAAATGCAATCTTACCTTGCATTCTTGTCCTATATCATTCTTCCCACTGTTCCTACATAATTACTATTCTCTCTCAATTTATTGTCAGATTGCTGCCTGCTCCCTTGTGTTGCTGCACGATTACTCCAGTCTCCAATATTAATGCTCGATTACTCCAGTGTTCCTGTGTTCCTGGAGTACTCTAAACTCTCCCCTTGTGTTCCTACATTAGTCCAGTCGCTCTCAATGGTACTGGAGTACATTACTGCATTATTACTCCACCCATCCCCAAGTGGCCGCATTACTCCAGTCTTTCCATGTGCAGTGGCACTATTACTCCAGCCTTCCTGGACTGTTACTCCACTCTCCTTGGGTTACTCCATCATTGCTTCAGCCTCTCCCTGAGTTATTGCACTATTACTCAAGTATTTCCGTGTACTCCAGTCTATCCTGATTTTCCGCATTACTCCAATGTTTGCCCATTTGTTCAGTCTCTCCCCATTAATCCTTGATTCCTCAGGTCTCTCCCAGATACTGCCCTATTACTCTGATCTCTGCCCATTACTCCAGTCTTTCCCTGTTACTGTCCTATTACTCCAGTCCCATTATTCCAGTGGTCGCCTGTGACTCCAGATTCTGCCAGTCACTCGGTTATTACTCCAGTCACTTCCTGTTACCGCCGATTACTCCAGGGTCTCCCGGGTACGCCCCCATTACTCCGGGGTCTCCCGGGTACGCCCCCATTACTCCGGGGTCTCCCGGGTACGCCCCCATTACTCCGGGGTCTCCCGGGTACTCCTCTATGACATCAGTCTCTCAATTACTCAATATTACTCAGATCTCTGCTCGATAGTCCCATATTCCACTGCCCGTTCTTCCCAGCGTCCCAGCCAATACTTATCACTCAATCAAGATCACTAAAAAAGATTATCTGGTCATTATCACACTGCTGTTTGTGGGATCTTGCTGTGCGCAAATTGGCTGCCGCGTTTCCTACATTACAACAGTGACTGCACTTTAAAAAATACTTCATTGGCTGTAGAGCGCTTTGGGATGTCCAGAGGTCATGAAAGACGCTATAGAAATTCAAGTCTTTCTTTCTAATCTTTCTGTTATTGCCATGTTATTTCAGTCTCGCCCGGTTACTCCTTATTACTCGTCACAGTTGTCGTTACTCCCAGATTACTCCAGTCACTGCCTATTACTCCCAGATTACTCCAGTCACAGCCTATTACTCCCAGATTGCTCCAATCACTCTCCGTTACTCCCAGATTGCTCCAATCACTCTCCGTTACTGCCAGATTACTTCAGCCATAGCCTGTAACTCCCAGATTACTCCAGTCACTGTCTGCTACTCCCAGATTACTCCAGTCACTGTCTGCTACTCCCAGATTACTCCAGTCACTGTCTGCTACTCCCAGATTACTCCAGTCACTGTCTGCTACTCCCAGATTACTCCAGTCACTGTCTGCTACTCCCAGATTACTCCAGTCACTGTCTGTTACTACCAGATTACTCCAGTCACAGCCTGTTGCTCCAATGTTACTCCAGACACAGCCTGTTACTCCCAGATTACTCCAGTCACAGCCTGTTGCTCCCAGCTTACTCCAGTCACAGCCTGCTATTCCCATATTATTCCAGTCTCAGCCAGTTATGCCCAGATTACTCCAGTCACAGCTGTTACTCCCAGATTACTCCAGTCACTTTTTCGTTACTCCCAGATTACTCCAGTCACTTTTTCGTTACTTCCAGATTACTTCAATCACTCGCCGTTACTCCCACATTACTCCAGACACAGCCTGTTACTCCCATATTACTCCAGACACAGCCTGTTACTCCCATATTCCTCCAGGCAGCCTGTTACTCCCATATTACTACAGACACAGCCTGTTACTCCCAGTTTCCCCAGACACAGTTGTTACTCCCAGATTACTCCAGACACAGCCTGCTACTCCCATATTACTCCAGACACAGCCTGTTACTCCCATATTGCTCCAGACACAGCCTGTTACACACAGGTTACTCGAGACAGACTGTTACTCCCAAATTAGTCCAGACACAGCCTGTTACTCCCATATTACTCCAGTCACAGCCTGTTACTCCCATATTACTCCAGACACAGCCTGTTACTCCCATATTACTCCAGACACAGCCTGTTACTCCCATATTACTCCAGACACAGCCTGTTACTCCCATATTACTCCAGACACAGCCTGTTACTCCCATATTACTCCAGACACAGCCTGTTACTCCCATATTACTCCAGACACAGCCTGTTACTCCCATATTACTCCAGACACAGCCTGTTACTCCCATATTACTCCAGACACAGCCTGTTACTCCCATATTACTCCAGACACAGCCTGTTACTCCCATATTACTCCAGTCACAGCCTGTTACTCCCATATTACTCGTCACAGCCTGTTACTCCCATATTACTCCAGACACAGCCTGTTACTCCCATATTACTCGTCACAGCCTGTTACTCCCATATTACTCCAGACACAGCCTGTTACTCCCACATTACTCCAGACACAGCCTGTTACTCCCACATTACTCCAGACACAGCCTGTTACTCCCATATTACTCCACACAGCCTGTTACTCCCCTATTACTCCAGACACAGCCTGTTACTCCCATATTACTCCAGACACAGCCTGTTACTCCCATATTACTCCAGACACAGCCTGTTACTCCCATATTACACCAGACACAGCCTGTTACTCCCATATTACTGCAGACACAGCCTGTTACTTCCAGATTACTCCAGACACAGCCTGTTACTTCCAGGTTACTCCAGACACAGCCTGTTACTCCCATATTACTCCAGACACAGCCTGTTACTCCCATATTACTCCAGACACAGCCTGTTACTCCCATATTACACCAGACACAGCCTGTTACTCCCATATTACTCCAGACACAGCCAGTTACTCCCAGATTACTCCAATCACAGACTGTTACTCCGAGATTACTCCAGACACAGCCTGTTACTCCCAGATTACTCCAGTCACAGCCTGCTATTCCCATATTATTCCAGTCTCAGCCTGTTATGCCCAGATTACTCCAGTCACAGCTGTTACTCCCAGATTACTCCAGTCACTTTTTCGTTACTTCCAGATTACTTCAATCACTCGCCGTTACTCCCACATTACTCCAGACACAGCCTGTTACTCCCATATTACTCCAGACACAGCCTGTTACTCCCATATTCCTCCAGGCAGCCTGTTACTCCCATATTACTCCAGACACAGCCTGTTACTCCCAGTTTCCCCAGACACAGTTGTTACTCCCAGATTACTCCAGACACAGCCTGCTACTCCCATATTGCTCCAGACACAGCCTGTTACACACAGGTTACTCGAGACAGACTGTTACTCCCAAATTAGTCCAGACACAGCCTGTTACTCCCATATTACTCCAGACACAGCCTGTTACTCCCATATTACTCCAGTCACAGCCTGTTACTCCCATATTACTCGTCACAGCCTGTTACTCCCATATTACTCCAGACACAGCCTGTTACTCCCATATTACTCGTCACAGCCTGTTACTCCCATATTACTCCAGACACAGCCTGTTACTCCCACATTACTCCAGACACAGCCTGTTACTCCCACATTACTCCAGACACAGCCTGTTACTCCCACATTACTCCAGACACAGCCTGTTACTCCCACATTACTCCAGACACAGCCTGTTACTCCCATATTACTCCAGACACAGCCTGTTACTCCCATATTACTCCAGACACAGCCTGTTACTCCCATATTACACCAGACACAGCCTGTTACTCCCATATTACTGCAGACACAGCCTGTTACTTCCAGATTACTCCAGACACAGCCTGTTACTTCCAGGTTACTCCAGACACAGCCTGTTACTTCCAGGTTACTCCAGACACAGCCTGTTACTCCCATATTACTCCAGACACAGCCTGTTACTCCCAGATTACTCCAGACACAGCCTGTTACTCCCAGATTACTCCAGACACAGCCTGTTACTCCCATATTACTCCAGACACAGCCTGTTACTCCCATATTACTCCAGACACAGCCTGTTACTCCCATATTACTCCAGACACAGCCTGTTACTCCCATATTACTCCAGACACAGCCTGTTACTCCCATATTACTCCAGACACAGCCTGTTACTCCCATATTACTCCAGACACAGCCTGTTACTCCCATATTACTCCAGACACAGCCTGTTACTCCCATATTACTCCAGACACAGCCTGTTACTCCCATATTACTCCAGACACAGCCTGTTACTCCCATATTACTCCAGACACAGCCTGTTACTCCCATATTACTCCAGACACAGCCTGTTACTCCCATATTACTCCAGACACAGCCTGTTACTCCCATATTACTGCAGACACAGCCTGTTACTCCCATATTACTGCAGACACAGCCTGTTACTCCCATATTACTCCAGACACAGCCTGTTACTCCTATATTACTCCAGACACAGCCTGTTACTCCCATATTACACCAGACACAGCCTGTTACTCCCATATTACTCCAGACACAGCCTGTTACTCCCATATTACTCCAGACACAGCCTGTTACTCCCATATTACTCCAGACACAGCCTGTTACTCCCATATTACTCCAGACACAGCCTGTTACTCCCATATTACTCCAGACACAGCCTGTTACTCCTATATTACTCCAGACACAGCCTGTTACTCCCATATTACTCCAGACACAGCCTGTTACTCCCATATTACTGCAGACACAGCCTGTTACTCCCATATTACTCCAGACACAGCCTGTTACTCCTATATTACTCCAGACACAGCCTGTTACTCCCATATTACTCCAGACACAGCCTGTTACTCCCATATTACTGCAGACACAGCCTGTTACTCCCATATTACTCCAGACACAGCCTGTTACTCCCATATTACTGCAGACACAGCCTGTTACTCCCATATTACTCCAGACACAGCCTGTTACTCCTATATTACTCCAGACACAGCCTGTTACTCCCATATTACTCCAGACACAGCCTGTTACTCCCATATTACTCCAGACACAGCCTGTTACTCCCATATTACTCCAGACACAGCCTGTTACTCCCATATTACTGCAGACACAGCCTGTTACTCCCATATTACTCCAGACACAGCCTGTTACTCCCATATTACTCCAGACACAGCCTGTTACTCCCATATTACTCCAGACACAGCCTGTTACTCCTATATTACTCCAGACACAGCCTGTTACCGCCCCTGACCCTCTCTCACTCACCCTGTCGCTCCCTCACTCGCTGTCCCGCCGCTCTGCTTCCGCTTCCGCTCACCCCCCTCGGGGTTGCCCAGGTAACGGGCTGGGCACGGGGTCTGCGGGAGGCGTGGTCAAGGCCGTGACGTCACCGTTACCGCGGCAACCGGCCGGAGCGGCTGCTGAGCGCGCCTGCGCACTGAGGTATGGGGTGTCTGGGCCTGAGCGCGCAGGCGCACTGTGGGGATGGGCTGCCTGAGCGCGCCTGCGCACTGAGTGCCGGAGCTGGGCCGCTGTCCTGGTGCTGGGGTTTGTGTCGCACCAGAGCCTGTGCTGAGGGAGCAGCCACCCAGCTCCGCCCAGGCACCGGGCCGGCCCTTTGCCGCCTGTTCACCGAACAACAGCCCAGGGGAGTGGGCGGGGCCCCAGCGCAGGCCGCGCCCCAACCTGACGCCTCCTGCAGTCGAGCAGCTGTAGCCAGGGAGGGAAAAGCAAGCGTGTGGGCTTCAGGTGAAGCAGAGTTAGTGCAGAGCCCTCAGCACAAAGTCCAGGCCGACACTCCAGTGCAGTACTGAGGGAGTGCTGCACTGTCGGAGGTGCCGTCTTTCAGATGAGACGTTAAACCGAGGCCCCGTCTGCTCTCGGGTGGACATAAAAGATCCCATGGCACTATTTTGAAGAAGAGCAGGGGAGTTCTCCCCGGTGTCCTGGGGCCAATATTTATCCTTCAACCAACATCACTAAAACAGATTACCTGGTCATTATCACATTGCTGTTTGTGGGAGCTTGCTGTGCGCAAATTGACTGCTGTGTTTCCTACGTTACAACAGTGACTACACTTCAAAACGTTCTTCATTGGCTGTAAAGCGTTTTGGGACGTCCGGTGGTGGTGAAAGGCGCTGTATAAATGCAAGGCTTTCTTTCATCCACATCCTGACAATGAATTTTTTTTAAAGGCCATCATTTATTGCCCATCCCTAGTTGCCCTTGAGAAGGTGGTGGTGAGCCGCCTTCTTGAACCGCTGCAGTCCGTGTCGTGAAGGTACTCCCACAGTGCTGTTAGGGAGGGAGTTCCAGGATTTTGACCCAGCGACAATGAAGGAATGGCCGATATACTTCTAAGTCAGGATGGTGTGTGACTTGGAGGGGAACTTGGAGGTGGTGGTGTTCCCGTGCGCCTGCTGCTCTTGTCCTTCTAGGTCGTGGGTTTGGGAGGTGCTGCCGAAGAAGCCTTGGCGAGTTGTTGCAGTGCATCTTGTAGATGGTACACACTGCAGCCACGGTGCGCCGGTGGTGGAGGGAGTGAATGTTTAAGGTGGTGGATGGGGTGCCGATCAAGCGGGCTGCTTTGTCCTGGTTGTGTCTTAATTGTTGGACAGGCAGTGCGATGGCACAGGGACGTGTGAGGAAAGCTGGTAGAGAGAGATTTCCCCAGTGTTGCCTGAAATATAAATGACCCCATCAGCCTTGCACTAGCAGCAGCGCAGACCCACTTTTCTTCATGGGTATCCTGATTTCCCACCCTCGCAAAAAAACTGCTTCTCTGCCCGGCTAAACCTACTCAGCTGGGACGAAGCATCCTGATGCCAAATAGCAGAATGATGTCAGCACACAGATAACTGAGCCTGGCACAGTGTCAGCTTCTCTGAACCACTGACTACAATTGCATCACGATATAATCACTCCAGGCACGCTCATGGAGACAGGAGTGAGGGGCAGAATACTTTGGGAGAATGAAACAAAAAAAAACTTAAGCATAAAAACATCTTTAAACAACAACAACTACTTGCATTTATACAGCGCCTTTAACGTAGTAAAACTTCCCAAGATGCTTCACAGGAGCGATTATCAAACAAAATTTGACACCGAGCCACATAATGGCCCGAAAATTAGACCTAATGCGGGAGAGTATGCACTGTGTACTCTCGCGTATTAGGTCCCGAAGTGCCAGTTTCCTGCATGCACTGCGCATGCGCGGGAAACCGGCACTTCGGGTATTGCGAAGGGGGCGGTTCCTAAGTGAACCGCGTGCGCGCTACAGGTTGTGCGCACGCAGCGCACTTCGTTTTTTTTTCAGGTTTGAACGCGCAGGTAAGTGTTGAAGATTTTACACATGAAGAAAGCAGGCGTAAGACCCCCTTTTAACAAGGTAAGTAGTTAATTAAGTATTATTTTAAATTTTTTTCAACAGGTTTATCTTTTTTAGAGACTTTAAAGAAAGGTAAGTTTATTTTTATAACTTTTAAAAAGAATAAATTTTTTCAAAAATTTAAATTTTTGTTTAAAGTGGTTAATTTATTTAACTATAGTTATTTTATTAATGTGATGGCTTTTTAAAAAATTTAATTGAGGTTTAGCTGTTCTTTTGGGGGCTTGTAGTATTCATAGCTTTGACAGCTCTTGCTGTCAAAACTATGAATGAAAGATGGTGTGCTGCCATTGGCTCTAACTGGCCCACGTGATCCCAGAGGTCGCATCGCACTAACTGCGCCTCTGGGACACGCACACACTGGCACCAGGGAGAGGCCCAGGAACTGAAGTTCGTGTGGGCCAAAACCATAAAGGTAGGCGCGGAGTGCGATATCGCGGGGGATCCTTACCCCCGCGGCAACCATCGAACTCCAATTTCTGGGCCAATGAGATATTAGGACAGTTGGCCAAAAGCTTGGTTAAAGAGGTAGATTTTAAGGAGTATCTTAAAGGAGGAGAGAGAGGCGGAGAGGTTTAGGGAGGGAATTCCAGAGCTCGGGGCCCAGGGAACTGAAGGCACGGCCGCCAATGGTGGAGCGAAGGAAATCGGGGGATGCGCAAGAGGCCAGAATTGGAGGACGCAGAGATCTCGGAGGGTTAGAAGTCGTTGTGAATATGTCGAGCTTTTTCCTGCATTAGGGGAAGTATCTGAGATCCTATTTCCTGCTGTCTTGTTTGCTTCTTCTATATTTAACCCTCTAAATATTATCGCAGCGTAACATGAAAGTAGAAAAGGCGCATCGGTTACTTTCGAAAGTTGAATCACAAAGGTGCTCGATTTCTGCTTCAACCTGTTGCAGTTTTTCCTTTTGCTGATGCTACGAGAATTTGCAGAATGTCAAAGGAGGTCCAGCCCCAGTGAGTGTTTGCAACTCATGCCCGTACAAGTCAGAAATGAAAGGAATGTGGGAGAGTCTGTCGTAGTGAGTGAGAACACTTTTTTTTCAGTGAGTTCGAATCCAGCCCCATTACTGATGGGGTGAAAGCCTCCTGTCTCTGCCAGTTGTTAAAAGACTTGCATTTCTATAGCGCCTTTCACGACTTCAGACGTCCCAAAGCGCTTTACAGCCAATGAAGTTCTTTTGAAGTGTAGTCACTGTTGTAATGTAGGATTCCTAATGTGTCCAATCACTATCAAGCCTGCGCAGGAAATCAGAGGATGGGATTGGACTCGTCTGTGATGCACCTCAAGGTTAGATTTCCCACGGACACTGACCGTTTAGGATGATACATGAAGAGAGTGGCCATTTGGACAATTTCGCAGTGGCACCTTGCAGCTGCTGGGCAGGGAACCGTTCCCCACTGAGGTTCAGTACCTTCAGGGGAAGAAGGAGGAGAACTGGCGAGGTGGAGCGGGGAGATAGAGGAATAAAAACATTGCAAAAAAATACAACACAGTCTACTCTCAATAATTCATAGTCGGTCTTCTGCTAAAAATATAAATGATCAGATATGTATCTTAAGGAGTCAGCCGTGGCCCAGTGGGCAGCACTCTCGCCTATGAGTCAGAAGGTTGTGGGTTCAAATCCAACTCCAGAGACTTGGGCACAAAATCCAGACTGACCCTCCAGTGCAATACTGAGGGAGTGCTGCACTGTCGGAGGGGCAGTACTGAGGGAGCGCTGCACTGTCGGAGGGGCAGTACTGAGGGAGCGCCGCACTGTCGGAGGGGCAGTCCTGAGGGAGTGCCGCACTGTCGGAGGGACAGTACAGAGGGAGCGCCGCACTGCAGAGGGGCAGTACTGAGGGAGCGCCGCACTGTCAGAGGTGCAGTACTGAGGGAGCGCCGCACTGTCGGAGGGGCAGTCCTGAGGGAGCGCCGCACTGTCGGAGGGGCAGTCCTGAGGGAGCGCCGCACTGTCGGAGGGGCAGTACTGAGGGAGCGCTGCACTGTCGGAGGGGCAGTACTGAGGGAGCGCCGCACTGTCGGAGGGACAGTACTGAGGGAGCGCCGCACTGTTGGAGGGGCAGTACTGAGGGAGCGCCGCACTGTCGGAGGGCCAGTACTGAGGGAGCGCTGCACTGTCGAAGGGGCAGTACTGAGGGAGCGCCGCACTGTCAGAGGTGCAGTACTGAGGGAGCGCCGCACTGTCGGAGGGGCAGTACTGAGGGAGCGCCGCACTGTCGGACGGGCAGTCCTGAGGGAGCGCCGCACTGTCGGAGGGGCAGTCCTGAGGGAGCGCCGCACTGTCGGAGGGGCAGTACTGAGGGAGCGCCGCACTGTCGGAGGGACAGTACTGAGGGAGCGCCGCACTGTTGGAGGGGCAGTACTGAGGGAGCGCCGCACTGTCGGAGGGCCAGTACTGAGGGAGCGCTGCACTGTCGAAGGGGCAGTACTGAGGGAGCGCCGCACTGTCAGAGGTGCAGTACTGAGGGAGCGCCGCACTGTCGGAGGGGCAGTACTGAGGGAGCGCTGCACTGTCGGAGGGGCAGTGCTGAGGGAGCGCTGCCCTGTCGGAGGGACAGTACTGAGGGAGAGCCGCACTGTCGGAGGGACAGTACTGAGGGAGCGCTGCACTATCGGAGGGGCAGTACTGAGGGAGCGCCGCACTGTCGGCGGGACAGTACTGAGGGAGTGCCGCACTGTCGGAGGAGCAGTACTGAGGGAGCGCCGCACTGTCGGAGGGACAGTACTGAGGGAGTGCCGCACTGTCGGAAGGCCAGTACTGAGGGAGTGCCGCACTGTCGGAGGGGCAGTACTGAGGGAGTTCCGCACTGTCGGAGGGGCAGTACTGAGGGAGTGCCGCACTGTCGGAGGGACAGTACTGAGGGAGTGCTGCACTGTCGGAGGGACAGTACTGAGGGAGTGCCGCACTGTCGGAGGGGCAGTACTGAGGGGGTGCCGCACTGTCGGAGGGGCAGTACTGAGGGAGAGCCGCACTGTCGGAGGGGCAGTACTGAGGGAGGGCCGCACTGTCGGAGGGGCAGTACTGAGGGAGGGCCGCACTGTCGGAGGGGCAGTACTGAGGGAGCGCTGCACTGTCGGAGGGGCAGTACTGAGGGAGCGCTGCACTGTCGGACGGGCAGTACTGAGGGAGTGTTGCACTGTCGGAGGGGCAGTACTGAGGGAGCGCCGCACTGTCGGAGGGGCAGTACTGAGGGAGCGCCGCATTGTCGGAGGGGCAGTACTGAGGGAGCGCCGCACTGTCGGAGGGGCAGTACTGAGGGAGTGCCGCACTGTCGGAGGGGCAGTACTGAGGGAGCGCCGCACTGTCGGATGTGCTGTCTTTCGGATGAGACGTTAAACCAAGACCCCATCTGCCCTCTCAGTTGGATGTAAAATAATCCCATGGGACTATTTTGAGGAAGAGTCCCGGCCAATATTTATCCCTCAACCAACATCACTAAAAAAACAGATTATCTGATCATTATCACATTGCTGTTTGTGGGATCTTGTTGTGCCCAAATTGGCTGCCGTGTTTGCTACATTACTACAGTGACTACATTTCAAAAAGTACTTCATTGGCTGTAAAGCGCTTTGGGACATCCTGAGGTTGTGAAAGGCGCTATATAAATGCAAATTCTTTTTAAATTTCCTAGCTACAATGGAACAGTTCAGTGCCTGATTTAAGGAACAAACTGCTTGTAAATGGTAAAATGCAGGACTGGAGAATTTGCTGTTTCGGAATAGTTCCTGCGCTCAAAACCTTAATTTCCCCTTACATTTGGCCACAGTCCACCTGACTTCAGTGCACCTACCCGGGAATCGAGTCGGAGGGGAAATTCCTGACCAGCTTCCATTTAGTACACAGAACACTTCTCCAATCTTTGAGCCCAGCACCGATTACCACATCATGTGTGCTCGTGAAACGAGCTTCGAGGTGGAAATTCTGTACTTTGTAAGACTGGAGTATGAGAGAAATCAGATCCACCCTTTTTCATCATTTTGTGAGAACACCCACATTTGTTTTTCCTGCTCCTTTCCTGAAGGGTTTAACCCATTGCGGAGTTGCAGCAAGGTGTCATCAGCCCTTGCACAAGCCAACCAGTCTTCGTCCCTAACAGGGAGGATGTTTCCCCTGGCTGGAGAGTCTAGAATCAGGGGTCACAGTCTCAGAATAAGGGGTCGGCCATTTAGGACTGAGATGAGGAGGAATTTCTTCACTCAGAGGGTGGTGAATCTTTGGAATTCTCTACCCCAGAGAGCTGTGGAGGCTCAGTCGTTGAGTATATTCAAGACGGAGATCGATAGATTTTTGGACACTAAGGGAATCCAGGGATAGGGCGGGAAAGTGGAGTTAGGGTAGAAGATCAGCCGTGATCTTATTGAATGGCGGAGCAGGCTCGTGGGGCCAAATGGCCTATTCCTGGCTCCTATTTCTTATGTTCTTAACTTTGGACTAAATGGTCTGCTATTCCCATTTACACCTCCTCTAGACCCATCTTTTGTTTCATTACTTGTTCCATTAACACTCCCTTTTGCCTCGCTCCATCGTCCCTTTTGTCTTTTAATCTCTCCTGCCTTCCACCCTATCACAGACCTTCCCTTTTTGAACTTTCCTCCCCTCCTCCACTTTCCCTGCCCCTACACTTGCTGAAAAACCTGTTACATCTCCAACTTTTTCCAGTTCTGACAAAAGGTCCATGGAGCTGAAACGTTGACACTGTTTCTCTCTCCACACAGATGCTGCCTGACCCGCTGAGTATTTCCAGCATTTTCTGTTTATATTTCAGATTTCCAGCATCCTCAGTAAGTTGATTTTATATTATGATCTTTTACGTCCGCCTGAGGGGGCAGATGGGGGCCACAGTTTAACGGCACCTCCGACAGTGCAGCACTCCCTCAGCACTGCACTGGGAGTGTCAGCCTAGATTTTGGTGCTCAAGTCTCTGGAGTGGGATTTGAACCCATAACCTTCTGACTCAGTGGGGGAGAGTGCTGCCCACTGAGCCACGGCTGACACAGTCTGGTGCAAAGGAGGGTAGGTGAGCTTGTTCGACCTCCTGTTCCTGGATTAAGAAAATGACTTTCTCTTAAAACAATCAGCGAACGCGTGACAATATACGAAACACGATTGCTATTTCACCGTATAATGATTGAGTTACAGCACAGGAAGGCACGTCACCACCAATGTTCCCTCTAATTGTTATTTAGGTGCGCGGTCCCTTTAACAGGCTGCGCGGCCCATTCAGATTTTCACGCATGCGCCGTTTCTCCCATATAAGAGCTGGTGAGCGGCAATGTTCCCTTTAATTTTTTTGGGTGCGCGGCCCCCTTTAAGGGGCTCCGCGGCCCAGTCAAAATACCGCGCGTGCGCGTTTTCTCCCCATTTAAGAGCCAGTGAGCCGGCTACGAGGGACCTCGCTGGAGCGCTGCGCAGCTTAAAGGGAACAGCGGTGAGCGGACTGCACGGGACCCCCAGGTCGCTGCCCAGCCACGTGATCATCACCTTCTCAGGGGGCAACTAGGGATGGGCAATAAATGCCGGCCTTGCCAGCGACGCCCACATCCCGAGAATGAATTAAAAATATTGCAGCGCTTTATAAAAAACTGAATCCCAAGGCGAGCCTGCTTAGGCGACTTGTACAGTTTTAATGTTTATTCAGATCAAGGCAAAAAAAAAGTCCTCTCCCTTTCTGACGTTTAACACTGACTCCATGATTTAAATGATACAGTCCATACCAGCCTGAGATCGAACAAATCAACAAACAACTTGCACAAATACCGAAAAAAAAATGCAATTTAAATATCAACGACTACGGTTAAACTTTAAACAAGCGGATCAGTTCTTTTCCCTTCATAAACCTGAGCTTTTATTCAGTAAAGCAGACAGACTGGAAATTCTTCAACTGGAACTCTGCAGAAAGATTTTACTCTCGGGGAAATTGGTTGAACAATATAAGCCCAGAATTGCTGCCTTTACTGACTACTTCACCAGACTTTGGCTCCTTCCCCAACAGTCTTAGACCATCTATCCCATCAGTCCCAGAGTGGTGTGGCTAGGGATGGTAAGGTAAGGTGTGTGGTGTGGAAATCACATACTTGCAGTGTGACACAAGCTCCATCTGTTGGGTTTGGCTCGGTTTACAGGCCGCGTCCATCTCTCCCCACTTTAGGATAATGGTGGACACCAGGAAGCTCAGGACCTGCAGCCAGCTCCAGATTCTAATATAACTAGGGCAGCCGTAAAGTTTAACAGAAACTTTCAAAACTCCCCGCACCCATCCCCCCCTCCCCCCACCCACTCAACTTTCTCCCCACCTCTCCCAAAGACACCAAGTCTTGCTCCAATGCTACGGGATGTGGCACCCTGTCCAAGTGGCCCTGCGTTATCAAGATGGTGAACTATTTGACTGTGTGGGGCATTGCGGATCTTCCCCCTCGCCCGGCACGCACGGTGACCCCGCAGGGTGTCACTCGATAGCAAGCAGGGGTGCGAACACTGGCGGATATGCCAGATAAAGTTTCAGATCTGGGGTTCTGACAACGGCTCATTGGCCTGAAAGGATAACTCTACACAGATGCTGCCTGACCTGCTGAGCGTCTCCAGTACTTTCTGTTTTTATTTTAGATTTCCAGCATCCGCACTATGTTGTTTGGGGTGAAGATTGGCCCTTGTATATCTGTTCCCTTTTCAAAAACTCTCATCTTTCATATACACACACTCTACAAAACTAGTTTCTAATTCTGATTGTAATGTAGAATCAGGTAAATGTACAGAACATTTCTTAATTCAGAGCACTGAATAAACATTGAACACAATGAATGCAGAGGTGGGAATGTTGAAGATTAATCTCCAGGACACTGCAGCAAGCAACACCCGGGAGAAAAAGCATCAGGCCGTTAATAAATTTAAAAACAAATTATCTTTGAACACTTTTGTCTATTGGTTACAAAAATGTCGGAGATGGGAAAAAAAGGCTATTTGACTGACAGTCAAGAATCATTCAATCGGGTAATGAAGAGTCTGTTCGTTTTCCGATTGGCCGTGGGGGCGGGGCACCGCGAAGATGGACATGTCGGGCGACCAATGGTGGGGGGGGGGGGGGGGGGCGGGACGGTTATGCGGCACCTCCAGGAAGACGGCCAACCAGAGTTGGCAAGCCTGAATGTTGCTGCAGTGAGAGGGCTGAATCCTATTTTTGCGAGACAAGTCTTCTTGTGTTACAGTGCAGGACAGAATAAACTGGGTCTCGGTAACTCACCTCGGGAGAAAGAGGAGTGGTCCGTGGCAGACCGAGAGCAACAACCTGAGCAACAGGAGCATGAGTGGCGGCTGCCACTGGCAATTGGGGTTGATGATGTATGGCACTTGCATATTGTTCACTGAACAAAAAGTGGCCCTCTGAAGGGAGGAAGCACATTGGAGCAACTGGACTCCATGGTCTTCTCTTGTATTAGTTTGACAAAACATTCTAGAGGGCCTGGAGCTAAAAGCAACCAGTTATTACATAAGAACATAAGAAATAGGAGCAGGAGTAGGCCAATCGGCCCCTCGAGCCTTTCAATAAGATCATGGCTGATCTGATCTTCACCTCAAATCTAAAGAACACAAGAAGTAGGAGCAGGACCCGGCCACTCAGCCCCTGGGCCCGCTCCGCCACCCACAGGGCCTTGACCGATCCGAACTCAGCCTCATGTCCAATTTCCTGCCCGCTCCCCGTAACCCCTAATTCCCTTTACTTCTAGGAAACTGTCTATTTCTGTTTTAAATTTATTTAATGATGTAGCTTCCACAGCTTCCTGGGGCAGCAAATTCCACAGACCTACTACCCTCTGAGTGAAGAAGTTTCTCCTCATCTCAGTTTTGAAAGAGCAGCCCCTTATTCTAAGATTATGCCCCCTAGTTCTAGTTTCACCCATCCTTGGGAACATCCTTACCGCATCCACCCGATCAAGCCCCTTCACAATCTTATATGTTTCAATAAGATCGCCTCTCATTCTTCTGAACTCCAATGAGTAGAGTCCCAATCTACTCAACCTCTCCTCATATGTCCACCCCCTCATCCCCGGGATTAACCGAGTGAATTACCACACCCATTGGGAGTGCTTAGTCAGACACAATAGGGGGAAAAAAGCAGGAAAACTGGCAGTGATGCTTTGTTGTGAGACTGAGATTTTGGGCAGATAACCATAATCACGGGCGGCATTTCATATCTTTTGGGGCAGGATGGCCTCCTCAGCTCTGAGATATTTTGAAGGGGGGAAAAATGGCTGTGGGAACATCTTTGTTTTCTTTAATATCACAGTGGCATGTCCGGCTCTTAAACGTGTAACAAACCCAAGTCTGTCATTTTTTAAAAATTCATTCATGGGATGTGGGCGTCGCCGGCAAGGCCAGCATTTATTGCCCATCCCTAGTCGCCATCGAGAAGGTGGTGGTGAGCCGCCGCCTTGAACACAACCGAGTGTCTTGCTGGGCCATTTCAGAGGCCAGTTAAGAGTCAACCACATTGCTGTGGGTCTGGAGTCACATATAGGCCAGACCAGGTAAGGACGGCGGGTTTCCTTCCCTAAAGGACATTAGTGAACCAGATGGGTTTTTACGACAATCTGATAGTTTCATGGTCACCATTACTGACACTAGCTTTTAATTAATTCCAGATTTAATTAATTATTTTGAATTTAAATTCCCCAGCTGCTGTGGTTGGATTTGAACTCATCTTTCCGGATCATTAGTCTAGGCCTCTGAATTACTAGTCCATCACTCGATGCATACTTTTAAGAAAATCCTGAAACAAAGGGAAGACGCAGAGTATACAATAGGAGGAAGCTACACGGGGAACTGACTCTGGCGACTGACATTAAGAAATTACAAATGGAGTAATAGCCCCACAAACAGCATAAAAAGTAGTTAGCATTGACTTAAGACAGTGTTGCCCAATACGTTAGCCACTACCCTTGTGGCTAATTGGTAATCCAGATATGGCTCATTGGATTCTTAATTAGTAAATAAAAAAATGCACATTTTTGGACATGTGGTCTGAAATGATTCTAGGGAAGAGGCCCATGGAAAATAGGAAAGCATTTTGGAGGGAGAACGTTGTTTTCCTGGGGTTTCCAAGGTTCTTCCGGTGAACCAGGAAATTCCCCCCTAACGATGTGTTTATATTCAGAGTCAAAGGTCAGTCAAGGAACTAATTGGACAATTGCAGAATGACCTGGGGACAGTTATAAATCATGACAAAGGTATCACAGAAGATATTCTGTAGTGGTGTTAAATTGTGAGAATGTTGGATCTGCCCCTTGTCCAGTAGATTGGACGAAGACCCAGAGAGACTGTTTGCTTTTCCCAAGGGGGAAACTTGGTAGGCCAGATTTAATTGATCCTAGAGTGTTGGAAGAAATGGCGGAGGTTTTGCGTGATGCTGTGGCAGATATTTTGAAAAGCTCACTGAGATCTGGGGCAGTGTCAGAGGCCTGTCGGAAAGCACATGTGGTGACCTAATTCAAATCCAGAGAACCGTAGACCAGTGAGTCTACCCTTGGTGGCGGGCAAGGTGATGGAAAGTAGCGTAAGTTTCAGGATGCCAAAGTCAAGGCAAACAGGGTCCTGGGCTGTTTTGCTCAGGCCATTCATTACAAAACTAGGAACACAATAATTGGGCCATAGAAATTTTGGTAAGACACCATTTGACATATTTTGGGCCAAGTCAGGAAAGATGTTGTTACGCTGGAGAAAGCGCAGAGAAGCAAGGGCGACTGCCTGAGTGCATTGAGCTATGAAGGTATCCTTGGTGCTTGGGTTTGTACACACTGGAGAGGACCTGACCCAGATATTTAAGATTGTTAAAGCTAGGGACAACATTACTGTAGATAGTGTGTTTGAGGTGACGGGGTAAGGTAGATCTAGGGGCCACCCAAGTAACCTGAGCGAGCAGGGAGGGAGGCAGGAGCTCTTGAAGTTTTACTTTTCCCAGAGGGTGTAAACCTGTAGAGGAGCATTCCCAAGCGAAGAGGGATTCTTTACAGTCCTTCAGGAAGGTGATAGACGGAAACAGGGGTCATCACATTATATGGAAAGTTGGTGTGAATCATTTTGGGTGATAATTATGGGTTTGGGGCTTCCTGATCCCCAATGAAGGGGTGAGAGAGGGAATGTTTCATAGGGGTCTACTGAACTGGCGATAGGTTTATTTGCTGATCCCTGGGAGGTATGGGGTAGGGGAGAGGGAGAGGGAGAGTTGGTACATGGGGATGGAATCGGCCAAGCATGTATGAACCTGATGGCTTTTTCATGTCCTTGATACATAATTGTAAACATTAACCTGCCAGATTTTGGTCCTCTCTCTCTGGTTTTGTCAAGTACGAACTAGATCTCAGTGCAGTTAAAAATAAAAAAAACTATTTACCTGTAAAAAGCAAACAATGGACCAGACAAATCTAATAAAACACGCACTGCTCTGTTGTCTAGTTACACTAAATCCACAACAGTGCAAATAAAGACGAGACAGTATTTTCTTTTGGTTGACCAGCTCAGCTTCCCCTTATTTTGGCACATTTACACATCTAGAACTCATTTACTGTACTACAAGTTGCGAATCTGTTTCTTCATGCAGTTTCTTCATCGCGTGGAAGGATGCCCAGTTTTGGCAGACGCTAGTGTTCCGTTGGCCCGAGCATAACTTCACGTTCCGCCGTGTTCTTGCCGGTCCACTCTGGGTCGCCATTGACAGGAATGGCGCGGAGTAACCGAATCTGTCCCGCGGGCGGGCAGTGTCTCAGAACTGGCCCGCGGTGCTGGGGTCGCATTGCAAGAGGCGGACGATGGATGGGTCCTTCTTCGCTCCGTTGATAAACTCTTCTAGAGAAAGTCTGCCTGGAAAAAATAAGCGTAGACGGTTAAGAATGAAAATTTACAGGAACTGGGGAAAAAACCACGATCCTGCCAACAAGCTTGACTCTGATAGATCGACCCCACCAACCCCTCTCTCCAGAAACATACTGAATCGTTTCTTCAGCCCAGTGTTCCACCATTCTTCCCAACATCTGCTCCAACGTCCTTCCCTGGGACCTTATTTCACAACCCTATTACTCTTGAAAAAGTTCCAACTAACTTAGAATAAATAGGGAGAAAACTGTTCCACTGGTGGGAGGGTCGGTAACCAGAGGACACAGATTGAAGATCATTGGCAGGAGGACCAGAGGGGAGATGAGAATATTTTCTACGCATCGAGTTGTTCTGATCCGGAACGCGCTGCCTGAAAGGGTGGTGGAAGCAGATTTAATAGTAACTTTCAAAAGAGAATTGGATAAATACTTGAAACGGAAAAAATTTGCAGGGGGAGTGGGACTAATTGGATAACTCTTTCAAAGAGCCGGCACAGAGTCAGCTGTGTACCCTTGCCTCCGAGTCAGAAGGTCATGGGTTCAAGTCCCATTCCAGGAACTTGAGCACATAAAGCTAAGCAGACGCTCCAGTGCAGTACTGAGGGAGTGCCGCACTGTCGGAGGGGCAGTGCTGAGGGAGTGCCGCACTGTCGGAGGGGCAGTACTGAGGGAGTGCTGCACTGTCGGAGGGGCAGTGCTGAGGGAGTGCCGCACTGTCGGAGGGGCAGTACTGAGGGAGTGCTGCACTGTCGGAGGGGCAGTGCTGAGGGAGTGCCGCACTGTCGGAGGGGCAGTACTGAGGGAGTGCTGCACTGTCGGAGGGGCAGTGCTGAGGGAGTGCCGCACTGTCGGAGGGGCAGTACTGAGGGAGTGCCGCACTGTCGGAGGGGCAGTGCTGAGGGAGTGCCGCACTGTCGGAGGGGCCGTCTTTCGGATGAGATGTTAAACTGAGGCCCCCGTCTGCTCTCTCAGGTGGATGTAAAAGATCCCATGGCACTATTTCGAAGAAGAGCAGGGGGGAGTTCTCCCCGGGTGTCCTGGGGCCAATATTTATCCCTCAATCAACATAACAAAAAAACAGATGATCTGGTCATTATCACATTGCTGTTTGTGGGAGCTTGCTGTGCGCAAATTGGCTGCCGTGTTTCCTACATTACAACAGTGACTCCACTTCAAAAGTACTTCACTGGCGGTAAAGCGCTTTGAGACGTCCGGTGGTCGTGAAAGGCGCTGTAGAAATGTAAGTCTTTTTATGATTCTATGATTCCATGATTACTCCATCCCAACTTAGCAGGATGTTGACTCCGCCTCCACTTACCATCTGCGTTGGTGTCCATCTGACGGAAGATTTTCTCGGTTCTTTTCTCTGGGGTAGCTTCATCGTCGGACAACTTCATCACCGACGAAACCATCTTGTAGATAGCCTGTCCGAGGAGAACAAAGCAAGCCCATCAGTACTGAAGGCCCCCACAGTTCTGAAACCCTCGCCCGCCTGGCGAGGCAATGGGCTGCACGTATTCCCACTCAAACCGCCGAGAGGGTTTATTTTATTTATTTATTTTTAACCACTTCCTCTCTTGAAGGCAGCGGCCCAGAAATCAGATCAAACGACGCCCGATTTTTCGGCGCCGAAGGGTCCAATATGGAGTGCGCCGTGCTCAGCCCGCACCGGGAGAGCGCCGCACTCATTCTGCACCGGGAGAGCGCCGCATGCCCAATTGGTTAGGGTTGCCCAAAGTCGGCTGGCGCCCACGCCCGAAACCAGCGTCGGCCCAGCGCCCCAAGAATTCTTAACTCAGCTCCGCGGAAACAAGTGCCTCGTGTGCGAGAGTTCGCCTCCCACTGGCCAACACACGGAACAACAGAAGACAAGACGGGGCTGGAGAGACACAGTTACAGTTAGCGTAGGGTTCGACTATAGTAACCTACTGAAATGAACCTCACTTTTCAAAAACTGTGCCTGTGATCAAAGTAAATCAATCCTGAATCAGATGGAACCGCGCCCCTTGGTAGAGATAAGGAGCTAATTAGTGAGATCCTGCAAAGGAGGTTTTGGGGAGGAGATCTTATAAAGATACACGAGATAGGTAAGTGTATAGAAAATAAAAGACCACTTACTTCTGAGTCTCAGGATGTGGAAGTATTAATTATTGAGGTTCTTAATGTTTTTATCATCATAGAATCTTACAGCACAGAAGGAGGCCATTCGGCCCATCGTGCCTGCGCCGGCTCTTTGGAAGAGCGATCCAATTAGTCCCACTCCCCTGCTCTTTCCCCATAGCCCAGTAATTTTTTTCCCTTCAAGTATTTATCCAATTCCCTTTTGAAAGTTACTATTGAATTTGCGTCCACCGCCCTTTCAGGCAGCGCATTCCAGATCCTAACCACTCGCAGGAGTAAAAAAATTTCTCCTCATCTCCCCTCTGGTTCTTTTGCCAATTACCTTAAAACTGTGTTAAGAATATAAGAACATAAGAAATAGGAGCAGGAGTCAGCCATACGGCCCTTCGAGCCTGCTCCGCCATTCAATAAGATCACGGCTGATCTCTGACCTCAACTCCACTTTCCCGCCCGATCCCCATATCCCTGGATTCCCCAGGAGTCCAAAAATCTATCAATCTCAGTCTTGAATATACTCAACAACTCAGCCTCCACAGCCCTTTCGGGCAGAGAATTCCAAAGATTCACAACCCTCCGAGTGAAGAAATTCCTCCTCCTCTCGGTCTTAAATGGCCGACCCCTTATCCTGAGACTATGCCCCCTGGTCCTAGACTCTCCAGCCAGGGGAAACAGCCTCTCAGCATCTACCCTGTCAATCTCCCTCAGAATCTTATATGTTTTAATGAGATCACCTCTCATTCTTCTAAACTCCAGAGAATATAGGCCCATTCTACTCAATCTCTCATCATAGGACAGCCCTCTCATCCCAGGAATCAATCTAGTGAACCTTCGTTGCACCGCCTCCAAGGCAAGTATATCCTTTCTCAGATAAAGAGACCAAAACTGTGCACAGTACTCCAGGTGCAGTCTCACCAAAGCCCTGTACAATTGTAGCAAGACTTCCTTACTCTTATACTCCATCCCCCTTGCAATAAAGGCCAACATGTTATTTGCCTTCCTAATTGCTTGCTGTACCTGCATGCTAACTTTCTGTGTTTCCTGTACGAGGACACCCAAATCTCTCTGAAAACCAACATTTAAAAGTTTCTCACCATTTAAAAAATATTCTGTTTTTCTATTCTTCCAACCAAAGTGAATAACCTCACATTTCCCCACATTACACTCCACCTGCCACTTTATTGGCCACTCACTGAACCTGTTCTCTGGTTACCGAGCCTCCCACCAGTGGAAACAGTTTCTACGTCAGTACAGCGAATCCAAGCAGCGATCCCAGCTCCTGCCCGGATCCTTCTTGGCATTGGGTTTGGGAAAAGGTGGGAACTTTAGTGTGAAATCTGAGCTATTCTGAAAGGGAAGAAGGGCAGCAAAAAACGCAAAGGAACTGGCAAAGAGTGGGAAAGATCCAGATAAAGAAAACCCCCTTTCTTTTGTCGTAGAATCACGTACCTGGACAATCTCCAACATCTCGGATTTGCTGATATAACCATTCCCATCGACATCATACATGTTGAAGGCCCACTTCAGCTTCTGCTCCAAGCCTCCGCGAGAGGTCACGCTCAGTGCGATGATGAACTCGCGGAAGTCTATCGTGCCGTCTCCGTTGGCGTCAAAGGTACGGAAAACGTGCTCCGCAAACTTGGAGGCGTCGCCATAGGGAAAGAAGTTGCCGTAGAGTTTTTTGAACTCGTCCATCGTCAGGTAGCCGCTGGGACAGTCCTTCACGAATCCCTTGTACCATTCCTGAATCTCATTCTCCGTGAACTCCGTGTTTTCCCGTAAATCCTGCAGCACCTCGGGGCGCAGCTTGCTGTTCTGTTTCCCCATCCTCACCGTCCCGCAGCGTGACTGAAATAGGAAGAGAGAGAACAGCAATATTGCCTTGTCAGAGTTGCTTCTCAGAGTGAATCACTCCTGGAGTGCACGGACCGGCAGTATAGAATCAAATACTTGTATTTAGACAACGCTTGTCACGACCGCGGGGTGCCCCAAAGGACTTCAGAGCCAACAAAGTACCTTTGAAGTGTCGTCGCTGTTGTAATGTAGGAAACCTGGCAGCCAATTTCCGCACAGCAAGATCCCACAAACAGCAATGTTGATAATGACCAGATAATCGGTTTTAGTGATGTTGGTTGAGGGATATACATTGGCCCCAGGACACCACGGAGAACGGCCTTGCTCTTCTTCCAAAACATGTCATGGAATCATTTTCGTCCACCCGAGAAAGCAGAGGGGGACTTAGTTTAAGGTCTCATCCGAAAGATGGCCCCTCCGACAGTGTGGCGCTCCCTCAGTTCTGCCCCTCCGACAGTGTGGCGCTCCCTCAGTACTGCCCCTCCGACAGTGCAACGCTCCCTCAGTACTGCCCCTCCGACAGTGTGGCGCTCCCTCAGTACTGCCCCTCCGACAGTGCAGCACTCCCTCAGTACTGCCCCTCCGACAGTGTGGCGCTCCCTCAGTACTGCCCCTCCGACAGTGCAACGCTCCCTCAGTACTGCCCCTCCGACAGGGCGGCGCTCCCTCAGTACTGCCCCTCCGACAGTGTGGCGCTCCCTCAGTACTGCCCCTCCGACAGTGCAACGCTCCCTCAGTACTGCCCCTCCGACAGGGCGGCGCTCCCTCAGTACTGCCCCTCCGACAGTGCGGCGCTCCCTCAGTACTGCCCCTCCGACAGTGCGGCGCTCCCTCTTTACTTTCCCTCCGACAGTGCAACACTCCCTCAGTACTGCCCCTCCGATGGTGCTCCCTCAGTACTGCCCCTCCGACAGTGCGGCGCTCCCTCAGTACTGCCCCTCCGACAGTGCGGCGCTCCCTCAGTACTGACCCTCCGACAGTGCGGCGCTCCCTCAGTACTGCCCCTCCGACAGGGCGGCGCTCCCTCAGTACTGCCCCTCCGACAGTGCGGCGCTCCCTCAGTACTGCCCCTCCGACAGTGCGGCGCTCCCTCAGTACTGCCCCTCCGACAGTGCAACACTCCCTCAGTACTGCCCCTCCGACGGTGCTCCCTCAGTACTGCCCCTCCGACAGTGCGGCGCTCCCTCAGTACTGCCCCTCCGACAGTGCGGCGCTCCCTCAGTACTGACCCTCCGACAGTGCGGCGCTCCCTCAGCACTGCCCTGGGTGTCTCAGGCTGGATTGTTATGCTCACGTCTGTGGACTGGGATGTGAACTCACAACCTTGTGACTCAGCCGTGAGAGTGCTGCCCACTGAGCCAAGGCTGACACCATGTCAGAGAGGAGGACCGGGGTTGTGTTATTAATATTAGTTGTTGAGGTTATTGATTTTTATCATCATAGAATCTTGTAGCACAGGAGGCGGCCATTCGGCCCATCCTGCCTGTGCCGGCTCTTTGAAAGAGCTCTCCAATTAGTCCCACTCCCCCCTGCTCTTTCCCCATAGACCAGCAAATTTTTCCCTTTCAAGTATTTATCCAATTCCCTTTTGAAAGTTACTGTTGAATCTTTCAGGCAGCGCGTTCCAGATCACAACAACTCGCTGCGTAAAAAAAATTCTCCTCATCTCCTCTCTGGTTCTTTTGCCAATTACCTTAAATCTGTGTCCTCTGGTTACCGACCCGCCTGCCCCTGGAAACAGTTTGCAAAGAGAGAGCCCGAACATTAAACACATTAAAGTAAATTTTCCCTTCAGTCTTGTACCTTCACTTATCTCTACCCAAGTTATATTCGTTGAATGTTTTGCTGGAGACTTTAGATGGTACGAGGAGCTATTTTGGTGACTCCCGGCACTGCTAGCCTACCTTGCGTGGTTTGAGGTATTTTTCTTTTTCTGTTTCTGTACAGAACACGTAGCAGCGAGCGCAAGCCAACAACTCATTGTCACATTTCTGCGACCACATCCGAGCTGCCTATTTGTGGAGCTCTGTACTCAGGTTGACAGGATGCTGGGTACAGCTGCACGGAGCAGTCTACTAAAGTCTACAAACCCACAAGGTGAAGTTTCAGAAGCTCGTTTACGGGCCATCGCTGACACATCACACGCACGCACTCATTAAATGCACTCTTTACAGAATCCTAGCTATTCCCTCCCTGCCCCCTTTCCTTCACTGTAGGCACTTCCACGGCTAGTGATCCACCTTGGTGTCAGCCGTGGCTCAGTGGGTAGCACTCTCGTCTCTGAGTCAGAAGGTTGCGGGTTCAAGTCCCACTCTAGAGACTTGAGTACTGTCGGAGGGGCAGTACTGAGGGAGCGCTGCACTGTCGGAGGGGCAGTACTGAGGGAGCGCCGCACTGTCGGAGGGGCAGTACTGAGGGAGCGCTGCACTGTCGGAGGGGCAGTACTGAGGGAGCGCTGCACTGTCGGAGGGGCAGTACCGAGGGAGCGCTGCACTGTCGGAGGGGCAGTACTGAGGGAGTGCCGCACTGTCAGAGGGGCAGTACTGAGGGAGCGCCGCACTGTCGGAGGGGCAGTACTGAGGGGGTGCCGCACTGTCAGAGGGGCAGTACTGAGGGAGTGTTGCACTGTCGGAGGAGCAGTACTGAGGGAGCGCCGCACTGTCGGAGGGGCAGTACTGAGGGAGCGCCGCACTGTCGGAGGGGCAATACTGAGGGAGCGCTGCACTGTCGGAGAGGCAGTACTGAGGGAGTGTTGCACTTTCGGAGGGGCAATACTGAGGGAGTGTTGCACTGTCAGAGAGGCAGTACTGAGGGAGCGCTGCACTGTCGGAGGGGCAGTACTGAGGGAGCGCCGCACTGTCGGAGGGGCAGTACTGAGGGAGCGCTGCACTGTCGGAGGGGCAGTACTGAGGGAGCGCTGCACTGTCGGAGGGGCAGTACTGAGGGAGTGCCGCACTGTCAGAGGGGCAGTACTGAGGGAGTGTTGCACTGTCAGAGAGGCAGTACTGAGGGAGCGCTGCACTGGCGGAGGGGCAGTACTGAGGGAGTGCCGCACTGTCGGAGAGGCAGTACCGAGGGAGAGCCGCAACGTCGGAGGGGCAGGACTGAGGGAGCGCCGCACTGTCGGAGGGGCAATACTGAGGGAGCGCTGCACTGTCGGAGAGGCAGTACTGAGGGAGCACTGCACTGTCAGAGGGGCAGGACTGAGGGAGCGCCGCACTGTCGGAGGGGCAGTACTGAGGGAGCGCTGCACTGTCGGAGGGACAGTACTGAGGGAGCACTGCACTGTCGGAGGGGCAGTACTGAGGGAGTGCTGCACTGTTGGAGGTGCCATCTTTCAGATGAGACGTTAAACCGAGGTCCCATCTGCCCTCTCAGAGGGATGTAAAAGATCCCACGGCACTATTTTGAAGAAGAGCAGGGGTGTTCTCCTCACTCTTCTGGCTATATTTATACCTCAACCAACATCACAAAAAACAGATTATCTGGTCATTATCACATTGCTGTTTGTGGGAGATTGCTGTGCGTAAATTGGCTGCCGCGTTTCCTACATTACAACAGTGACCACACGTCAAAAAGTACTTGATTGGCTGTAAAGCACTTTGGGACAGCCTGATGTTTGGGGGCGGGTGTCCTTCCTGACTTCAATTTAAAATTGGAGCTGGCTCGATCAGGGCTGGAAGATAGTGGGTAAATCCCCCCGCCCCCCCCTCCTGCTCTATGTTAACTGCTCACCCACCTGCTGGGGTGGTGGGGGGGTGAGTGGGGTTTAATATCCCCCCCCCACCCCCCCCAATGCGTGCAAGTAATGATTGGGTCAGGGGGTGTAAATGAGCTTGTACTGCGAGTCAACGTGACCGGGAGTTACAGTGATACAGGAAGGGAGTGAATACTTGCCTTTGACACACAGCTGCCAGTGACCAGCGACTAGAGTCTGGGATTCCAGAACAATGGTGAAAATAACAGGCAATTATATTAAAACAAAACTAGGGATCTGACTATATATTGCAGCAAAGCTCATTTTAAAAATCAAAGGACCTCACAGGCAGATAGAAACATGTTGAAATTTCAGCTGATTGGACTTATATCGAGTCTTTCGTATTTGCACACTTTGATGAACTAATGTGGGACGCGTAATCGCCTCCTCTCCTTTACACAACAGCTGCCTGCTGTCACCTCTCCCTTCTCTTCACATTTGACTGACTATGAGAGCTCCGCTTTCTGAGCAAAGTCTGCTGTGATCAGCAGGTATCTGAACATAGATTAGCCACAGTCGATCTGTCCTAGGGTTGCCAATTCTGGTGGGACATATTCCTGGAGGGATCTCATCAAGTGACCTCCCGCCCCCGCCCCCCACCCCCCGCCCTCGCTCGCACGGAGCATACTGGAACTAATGCTACACCTTGCATTTATATAGCGCCTTTAACAGAGTAAAAATATCCCAAGGCGCTTCACAGGGAGCGTCAACAGACAAAAATTGACACCGAGCCACATAAGGAGATATTGGGACAGGTGACCAAAAGCTTGGTCAAAGAGGTAGGTTTTAAGGAGCGTCTTAAAGGAGGAGAGAGAGAGAGAGCTAGAGAGGTTTAAGGAGGGAATTCTAGAGCTTTGGGCCCAGGTGGCTGAAGGCACTGCCGCCAATGATGGGGTGAAGGGAGTGAGTCATGCGTATTCAATCCAAATATAGATGAGCATTCGAACTCTGAAACAGGAAGTGCAGTAAGTACTCGCTTCCTGTCGTGCGACAAGACTACAGTTGCCCTGCCCCAGATTAATATCATAACCTTGTTTTAAATTACAATTATTTTTAAACTTCCTGTTACCTGAGTAAAGTGTCACTCATGTTACAAAAGCAGTAAGATTGGAATTCCAATGGGAAAGGTTCAGCTTAGAGAAGGGCGACTCAAATTGAAAAGGCTCCATATTATAAAAATAGGCACGGTACGTTTATGCTAGAATCCATTATTAGGGACGTGGTAACAGGGCACTTAGAAAATCGTAATATGATTAGGCAGAGCCAACATGGTTTTATGAAAGGGAAATCATGTTTGACAAATCTGTTAGAGTTTTTTTTGAAGATGTTGGGCCTATACTCATTGGAGTTTGGAAGAATGAGAGGGGATCTTATTGAAACATATAAGATTCTGATGGGGCTTGACAGAGTAGATGCAGAGAGGATGTTTCCCCTCGTGGGGGAATCTAGAACTAGGGGGCACAGTTTCAGAATAAGGGGTCGCCCATTTAAAATCGGAAATGAGGAGGAATTTCTTCTCTCAGAGGGTCGTGAATCTTTGGAATTCTCTTCCCCAGAGAGCTGTGGAGGCTGGGTCATTGAATATATTCAAGGTGGAGATAGACAGATTTTTGAATGGTAAGGGAGTGAAGGGTTATGGGGAGCGGGCGGGGAAGTGGAGTTGAGGCCAAGACCAGATCAGCCATGATCTTATTGAATGGCGGAGCAGGCTCGAAGGGCCAAATGGCCGACTCCTGCTCCTATCTCTTATGATCTTATGTAACTAGTAGGATGGATCAGGGGGAACCAGTGGATGTGGTGTATTTGGATTTTCAAAAAGCATTCGATAAGGTGCCACACAAGAGATTATTACGCAAAATTAGGACTCATGGGATTGGGGTAATATATTAGCATGGATTGAGGATTGGTTAACGGACAGAAAACAGAGAGTAGGAATAAACGGGACTTTTTCAGGTTGGCAGGATGCAACTAGTGGGGTACCGCAAGGATCAGTGCTTGGGCCTCAGCTATTTACAATCTATATTAATGACTTAGATGAAGGGACTGAGTGTAACGTATCCAAGTTTGCTGATGATACAAAGTTAGGTGGGAAAGTAAGCTGTGAGGAGGACGCAAAGAGGCTGCAGAGAGATATAGACAGGTTGACTGAGTGGGCAAGAACATGGCAAATGGAATATAATGTGGGGAAGTGTGAAGTTATCCACTTTGGTAGGAAAAACTAAAAAGCAGAATATTTTTTGAATGGTGAGAGACTGGGAAATGTTTGCATTCAGAGGAACCTGGGTGTCCTTGTACATGAATCACAGAAAGTTAACATGCAGGTACAGCAAGCAATTAGGAAAGCAAATTGTATGTTAGCTTTTGTTACAAAGGGATTAGAGTTCAAGAGTAAAGAAGCCTTACTACAATAGTACAGCCCATTGTTGAGGCCACACCTGGAGTACTGTGTACAGTTCTGGTCTCCTTACCTAAGGAAAGACTCCCTTAGAGGAAGTGCAACGAAGGTTCACTAGACTGGTTCCTGGGATGAGGGGATTGTCCTATGAGGAGAGATTGAGTAGACTAGGCCTATATTCCCTAGAGTGTAGAAGAATGAGAGGTGATCTCATTGAAACATATAAAATTCTTAAGGGGCTTGACAGGGTTAATGCTGAGAAAATGTTTCCCCTGGCTGGGGAATCTAAAACACGGGGTCACAGTCTCAGAATAAGGGGTCGGGCATTTAGGACTGAGATGAGGAGAAATTTCTTCTCTCAAAGGGTTGTGAATCTTTGGAATCGAGAGAGCTGTGGATGCTCAGTCGTTGAGTATATTCAAGACAGAGGTCGATAAATTTTTGGGAACTAAGGGAATTAAGGGATATGGGGATAGTGCGGGAAGGTGGAGTTGAGGTAGAAGATCAGCCATGATCTTGCTGAATGCGGAGCAGGCTCGAGGGGCCGAATGGCCGACTCCTGCTCCTATTACTTATGTTCTTATGCTCTTCAACCCTCTCATCCTTCACTGTGTTTCTTGCACGAGAATTTGTCGAGTGGATCAATTCCATTGAGACAAGTATCAATGTTCAACGAAAACAGCAAAAGGTCCATTAGTCTGTTAATAGTTGTAATCAGGAGCAGGAACCCTGGGCTTGGCTCAGTGGGCAGCACTCTCGCCTCTGAGTCAGAACATCGTGGGTTCAAGACCCACTCCAGAGACTTGAGCACAAAATCTAGACTGACACTCCAGTGTAGTACTGAGGGAGCGCCGCACTATCGGAGGGGCAGTACTGAGGGAGCGCTGCACTGTCGGAGGGGCAGTACTGAGGGAGTGCCGCACTGTCGGAGGGGCAGTACTGAGGGAGAGCCGCACTGTTGGAGGGGCAGTACTGAGGGAGCGCCGCACTGTCGGAGGGTCAGTACTGAGGGAGTGCCGCACTGTCGGAGGGGCAGTACTGAGGGAGCGCCGCACTGTCGGAGAGGCAGTACTGAGGGAGCGCTGCACTGTCGGAGGGGCAGTACTGAGAGAGCGCCGCACTGTCGGAGGGGCAGTACTGAGGGAGAGCCGCACTGTCGGAGAGGCAGTACTGAGGGAGCCGCACTGTCGGAGGGGCAGTACTGAGAGAGCCGCACTGTCGGAGGGGCAGTACTGAGAGAGCCGCACTGTCGGAGGGGCAGTACTGAGAGAGCCGCACTGTCGGAGAGGCAGTACTGAGGGAGCGCCTCACTGAGGTGCCATATTTCGGATGAGAAATTAACCCGTCTGCCCTCTCTGGTGGAGCTGATCTAATGGCTCAGTTCCACACCAGGTATTCAGATTAGCAACTAAACTATTATTATGTGCACAATAAACTTTTAATAATTTAATAAATATATATTAGGGGTGGGGGAGAAGATTTTTTTCTAACACATATATTAAGGAAGAATCAATTTACATATAACTAATTAAAATAGAAAAATAGAAATAACTTGCATTTATATAGCGCCTTTCACAACCTCAGGACATCCCAAAGTGCTTGACAGCCAATGAAGTACTTTTTGAAGTGCAGTCACTGTTGGAATGTAAGAAACGTAGCAGACAATTTGAGCACAAACGGCAAAACAGATGCAAAAACAGTACTCGACAGTTCCTGTTCCCCGAGGGAAGTGATAGCTGTGTTCAAAGCTCCCGTGACCCCAATGAGGAAATCTCACATTACAGTGTGCCTCACCCTCTGTTAATGAGCTACATGCAATATTACCGGAAACAAGATTATCAGAAACAGACCTTGCTGCCGAGACACGGCGAGACACACGGCGACATAGACCGCGACACGACGAGACACGGCGAGACTAACCACCGCCCCTTGACATTCAATGGCATTACCATCGCCGAATCCCCCACCATCAACATCCTGGGGTTCACCATTGACCAGAAACTTAACTGGACCAGCCACATAAATACTATGGCAACAAGAACAGGTCAGAGGCTGGGTATTCTGCGGCGAGTGTCTCACCTCCTGGCTCCCCAAAGCCTTTCCACCATCTACAAGGCACAAGTAAGGAGTGTGATGGAATACTCTCCACTTGCCTGGATGAGTGCAGCTCCAACAACACTCAAGAAGCTCGACACCATCCAGGACAAAGCAGCCCGCTTGATTGGCACCCCATCCACCACCTTAAACATTCACTCCCTCCACCACCGGCGCACCGTGGCTGCAATGTGTACCATCTACAAGATGCACTGCAGCAACTCGCCAAGGTTTCTTCGTCAGCACCTCCCAAACCCACGACCTCTACCACCTAGAAGGACGAGGGCAGCAGGCGCATGGGAACACCACCACCTCCATGTCCGCCCCCCCCCCCCGCCCCCCCAGTGTGTGGAGGTGGAAGACATGGGTAGGATTCTTAATGAATACTTTGCGTCTGTTTTCACAAAGGAGAGGGGCGAAGCAGACATTGTAGTCAGGGAGGAGGAGTGTGAAATATTAGATGAAATAAACATAGGGAAAGAGGAAGTATTAAGGGGTTTAGTATCTTTGAAAGTGGATAAATCCCCAGACCCGGATGAAATGTATCTCAGACTGTTAAGAGAAGTAACAGAGGAAATAGCAGAGGCTCTGACCATCATTTTCCAATCCTTCTGGCTACATGTGTGGTGCCGGAGGACTGCAGGACTGCCAACGTGGTGCCATTGTTTAAAAAGGGAGAAAGGGATAGACCGAGTAATTGCAGGCCAGTCAGCCTAACCTCGGTGTTGGGAAAATTATTGGAAAAAATTCTGAGGGACAGGATAAATCTTCATTTAGAAAGACACAGATTAATCAGGGACAGTCAGCATGGATTTGTCAAGGGAAGGTCGTGTCTGACTAACTTGATTGAATTTTTTGAGGAGGTAACAAGGATGGTCGATGAGGGTAGTGCATTTGATGTAGTCTCTAGGGATTTTAGCAAAGCTTTTGATAAGGTCCCGCATGGCAGACTGGTCACGAAAGTAAAAGCCTATGGGATCCAAGGCAAAATGGCAAGTTGGATCCAAAATTGGCTCAGAGGCAGGAAACAAAGGGTAATGGTTGAAGGGTGTTTTTGTGACTGGAAGGCTGTTTCCAGTGGGGTTCCGCAGGGCTCAGTACTGGGTCCTTTGCTTTTTGTCGTATATATCAATGACTTGGACTTGAATGTAGGGGGCATGATTAAGAAGTTTGCAGATGATACAAAAATTGGCCGTGTGGTTGATAATGAAGAAGAAGGCTGCAGACTGCAGGAAGATATCAATGGACTGGTCAGGTGGGCAGAACAGTGGCAAATGGAGTTCAATCCGGAGAAGTGTGAGGTAATGCATTTGAGGAGGGCTAACAAGGCAAGGGAATACACTATAAATGGTAGGATACTGAGAAGTGTAGAGGAACAAAGGGACCTTGGAGTGCAGGTCCACAGATCCCTGAAGGTAGCAGGGCAGGTAGATAAGGTGGTTAAGAAGGCATACGGAATGCTTTCCTTTATTAGCCGTGGCATAGAATACAAGAGCAGGGAGGTTATGCTAGAACTGTACAAAACACTAGTTAGGCCGCAGCTAGAATACTGCGTGCAGTTCTGGTCACCACATTACAGGAAGGATGTGATTGCACTAGAGGGGGTGCAGAGGAGATTTACGAGGATGTTGCCTGGGCTGGGGAACTTTAGCTATGAGGAAAGATTGGATAGGCTGGGGTTGTTTTCTTTGGAACAGAGGAGGTTGAGGGGAGACCTTATTGAGGTGTATAAAATTATGAGGGGCCTAGATAGAGTGGATAGGAAGGACCTATTTCCGTTAGCAGAGAGGTCAATAACCAGGGGGCATAGATTTAAAGTAATTGGTAGAAGGTTTAGAGGGGATTTGAGGAAAATGTTTTCACTCATGAGGGCGGTGGGGGTTAGTACCGAGGGAGCGCCGCACTGTCAGAGGGGCGGTACTGAGGGAGTGCTGCACTGTCGGAGGGGCAGTACTGAGGGAGCGCCGCACTGTCGGAGGGGCAGTACTGAGGGAGAGCTGCACTGTCGGAGGGGCAGTACTGAGGTAGCGCCGCACTGTCGGAGGGGCAGTACTGAGGGAGAGTCGCACTGTCGGAGGGGCAGTACTGAGGGAGAGCTGCACTGTCGGAGGGGCAGTACTGAGGTAGCGCCGCACTGTCGGAGGGGCAGTACTGAGGGAGAGCTGCACTGTCGGAGGGGCAGTACTGAGGTAGCGCCGCACTGTCGGAGGGGCAGTACTGAGGGAGAGTCGCACTGTCGGAGGGGCAGTACTGAGGGAGCCCTGCACTGTTGGAGGGGCAGTACTGAGGGAGAGCTGCACTGTCGGAGGGGCAGTACTGAGGTAGCGCCGCACTGTCGGAGGGGCAGTACTGAGGGAGAGTCGCACTGTCGGAGGGGCAGTACTGAGGGAGCCCTGCACTGTTGGAGGGGCAGTACTGAGGGAGAGTCGCACTGTCGGAGGGGCAGTACTGAGGGAGCCCTGCACTGTTGGAGGGGCAGTACTGAGGGAGCCCTGCACTGTCGGAGGTACCGTCTTTCAGATGAGATGTTAAACCGAGGTTCCATCTGCCCTCTCAAGTCGATGTAAAAGATCCCACGGCACTATTTTGAAGAAGAGCAGGGGAGTTCTCCCCGGTGTCCTTGGCCAATATTTATCCCTCAACCAACATCACTAAAAACAGATTATCTGGTCATTATCACAGTGCTGATTGTGGGAGCTTGCTGTGTGCAAATTGGCTGCCGCGTTTCCTACAACAGTGACTACATGTGATTGGCTGTAAAGCGCTTTGAAAGGTTCTGAGGTCATGAGAGGCGCGATATAAATGCCAGTCTTTTTTTCTTGAAGTGTCAAGGACGCAAGAGTGAAACGTAGCCCAGACCAGGTCAGGAAGGAGATTCGCTCCTCTGATGGTCAATGGTGAACCAGTTGGGTTTCTTTTATAACACTCTGGCAGCTTTTCATGGTTATTTTCTACCCAGAGACCACTAGATTACATTTTTTTTCATAACCTGCCATGATTTGAACTCACAGATCTCAGGGTTGTTAGTCCAGCAGCATAACCGCCAAGCTCGCTAACCCCCCCAATGCAAAGCAACGCACAGCCCAGGAAGGGTCAGTAGATCTCAGAGTCTCGGCTATTGATACTGTCGACCTGCTCGAAGCGTTGCATAGATTCTGCATCATTTCTCGTCCATTTAACAGAGGACCAACATTAGCAGCCTTTGCCCTGCTTCGAGCTGGAGTTATACTGCCCATGGCATTAACTCAAACCGGGTGCCGGACAGTATGCTGGAGGAGTCGCGACCCTCGCGGGGGGCGGGGCGGGGCGGGGCGCTTTAATATACACCATTGTCTCCTCACTTATGCTGCCGCCCTGGACTGATTCACATCGAAAAAAGGCTTCGCATTGACTTGAAGGCGTCAATCAGGCTGCTTCGGAACAGGGGACTGACAGCAGGAGAAAAATTAAAAGTTACTAAAATGGATGCGGTTAGATGAGCAATTTTAATCGAATATAGTAGAGATAAAAATAAACCGAACATGCACAAGCAATCCAGCAGCACCTGGGAGGTGAAACTGTGATTCAGCTCATAGGTTTTCTTAAATCTATCATTTCCTTTCTGTGGTGCTGTAAAGTTCCAGCATTTTCGTCTTTAATTAGTGGAATGACACTGGCCGAGGTGTGAAAGAAGGAACCAGAACCGAACGAGCCTGAGCAATGAAGGAAGGAAATGTTCGATTTGAACCTGAGGGGCTGTCGGAGGTCCTGGTGGTGGTGGGGGGTGGGCGGGGGGGGGCAAGGGAAGGGATTTGGGGGCCGCTCGTGACCTAGCCATGGAGAAACGCACACCAATATCCTGTTGACATTGGGGTATTGGGGAAGGGGGAGTTTGTGCTGAAGCAGACAGCCTGCTTTGCTGCAATGCAGAAGCCTGCGACTGGGAGAGCTTCTTTGCATTTTTTGTTATTAAACGCTGCTCCCTTCCACATCCTGTACAATCTACCCGGTCACGGATACACCCTCCTGTTTAATCTGCTGAAGGAACGTTCTGTGTACTTAGGAACATAGGAACAGGAGGAGGCCATTCAGCCCCTCGAGCCTGTTCCACCATTCAATGAGATAGCAACATAGAAACATAGAAGATAGGAGCAGGAGTAGGCCATTCAGCCCCTCGAGCCTGCTCCGCCATTCGATGAGATCATGGCTGATCATCCAAACTCAGTACCCTGTCCCTGCCTTCTCCCCATATCCCTTGATACCTTTAGCCTTAAGAAATATATCTAACTCCTTCTTGAATATATTTACTGACTTGGCCTCAACTGCCTTCTGTGGTAGAGAATTCACAGGTTCACCACTCTCTGGGTGAAGAAATTCCTCCTCATCTCTGTCCTAAATGGCTTACCCCTTATCTTTAGACTGTGACCTCTTGTTCTGGACTCACCCGCCATCGGGAACATCCTTCCAGTCTGTCTAGCCCTGTTAGAATTTTATAAGTTTCAATGAGATTTCCTCTCATTCTTCTAAACTCCAGCGAGTATAAGCCCAATCGACCCAATCTCTCCTCACCCTCCATGGCAAGAACATCCTTCCTCAGATAAGGCGACCAAAACGGCACACAATACTCAAGGTGTGGTCTCACCAAGGCCCTGTACAGCTGCAGCAAGACATCCTTGTTCCTGTACTCAAACCCTCTCGCTACGAAGGCCAACATACCATTTGCCTTCTTAATCGCTATACCTGCATGCTTACCTTCAGCGACTGGTGCACAAGGACACCCAGGTCTCGTTGCACTTCCCCTTCTCCCAATCTATTGCCGTTCAGATAATAATCTGCCTTTCTGTTTTTGCCACCAAAGTGGATAACCTCGCATTTATCCACATTATACTGCATCTGCCATGCTTCTGCCCAATCACCCAACCTGTCCAAATCATACTGGAGTTTCTCGGCATCCTCCTCGCAGCACACACGCCCACCCATCTTTGTGTCATCTGCAAACTTGGAGATATTACATCTAGTTCCCTCATCTAGATCATTAATATATATAGTGAATAGCTGGGGTTCTAGGGCCGATCCCTGTGGAACCCCACTAGTCACTGCCTGCCACTCGGAAAAAGATCCGTTTATTCCAACTCTTTGCTTCCTGTCTGCCAACCAGTTCTCTATCCAAGTCAGTACCTTGCCCCCAATCCCATGTGCCTTAACTTTACACGCTAATCTCTTATGCGGGACCTTATCGAAAGCCTTCTGAAAGTCCAAATACACCACATCCACTGGTTCTCCCTTATCTATTCTATCAGTTACATCCTCAAAAAATTCCAGTAGATTAGTCAAGCACGATTTACCTTTAGTAAATCCATGTTGACTTTGTCCAATCCTGTCACTGTTTTTCAAGTGCTCTGCTATTACATCTTTTATAATGGACTCTAGCATTTTCCCCACAACCGATGTCAGGCTTACCGGTCTATAATTCCCCGTTTTTTCTTTATCACCTTTTTTAATTAGTGGGGTAACATTAGCTACCCTTCAATCCATGGGAACTGTTCCAGAGTCTATAGAATTTTGGAAGATGACCAGCAATGCATCTACTATTTCTAGGGCCACTTCCTTAAGTACCCTAGGATGTAGATTATCAGGCCCTGGGGATTTATCGGCCTTTAATGCCATCAATTTCCCTAACACCATTTCCCTACAAATACTAATTTCATTCAGTTCCTCCCTCTCATTAGACCCTATGTTCCCCGACATCTCTGGGAGGTTATTTGTGTTCTCCTTTGTGAAGACAGAACCAAAGTATGTATTTAATTCGTCTGCCATTTCTTTGTTCTCCGTTATAAATTCCCCTGATTCTGACTGCAAGGGACCTACGCTTGACTTCACCAATCTTTTTCTCTTCACATATTTATAAAAGCTTTTACAGTCAGTTTTTATGTTCCCTGCAAGCTTACGCTCGTACTCTATTTTCCCCCTCTTAATTAATCCCTTTGTCCTCCTTTGCTGAATCCTAAACTGCTCCCAATCCTCAGGTTTACTGCTTTTTCTGGCCAATTTATATGTCCTCTCCTTGGATCTTATGCTATCCCTGATTTCCCTCGTCAGCCATGGTTGAGTCACCCTTTTTTGTTTTATTTTTATGCCAGACAGGGATGAACAAATTCTGTAGTTCATCCATGCGATCTTTGAATGTTTGCCATTGCCTATCCACCGTCAACCCTTTGAGATCATGGCTGATCTGTGACCTAACTCCATATACCCGCCTTTGGCCCATATCCCTTAATACCTTAGGTTAACAAAAATCTATCAATCTCAGATTTAAAATTCACAATTGATCTCGTATCAATTGCCGTTTGTGGAAGAGAGTACCAAACTTCTACCACCCTTTTTGTGTGTCGAAGTGTTTCCTAACTTCACTCCTGAAAGGTCTGGCTCTAATTTTTAGACTATGGCCCCCGAGTCCTAGAATCCCCAACCAGCGGAAATAGTTTCTCTCTATCTACCCAATCAGTTCCTCTTAATATCTTGAAAACTTCGATCAGATAACCCCTTAACCTTCTAAATTCCAGGGAATACAACCCTAGTTTGTGTAATCTCTCCTCGTAACTTAACCCCTGGAGTCCGGGTATCATTCTGGTAAACCTACGCTGCACTCCCGCCAAGGCCAGTATAGCCTTCCTAAGGTGTGGTGCCTAGAACTGCTCACAGTACTCCAGGTGTGGTCTAACCAGGGGTTTGTACAGCTGCAGCATAAACCCCGATTCCCCCAGCAACATCCAGCCTCACATCTTCATCATTCAACTCCGCTGCGCAGACCCTGAAAGACAGTATTCCCTCCACCCTGGTAGCACAGAACCTCACTCCTGTTCCCAATCAGAAATCTCTGCAGCTCCTTTTTGAAGGAGTGGATTGAACAATGTTCCCGGTTTTGCTGTGAGTCAGTCCCCCATATTCACCAATGTGTGGGAAGTAAATTCTTGTATCTCTAGACATGACTCAGTGTAAATATGATATTCTTCTGTTCATTATTCTTTGTGTCGGCCGTGGTTCAGAGGGTAGCACGCTTGAGCCAGTAGTAGGTCGAGGGTTCGAGTCCCACTCCAGAGACTTGAGCACATAATCCAGGCTGACACTCCAGTGCAGTACTGAGGGAGTGCTGCACTGTCGGAGGTGCCGTCTTTTGGATGAGACGTTAAACCGAGGCCCCGTCTGCTCTCTCAGGTAACAGATCCCATGGCCGCTATTTGAAGAAGAGCAGGGGAGATCTACCCCGGTGTCCTGGGGCCAATATTTATCCCTCAACCAACATCACTAAAAACAGATTATCTGGTCATTATCACATTGCTGTTTGTGGGAGCTTGCTGTGCGTAAATTGGCTGCCGCATTTCCCACATTCCAACAGTGACAACACTTCAAAAAGTACTTCATTGGCTGTAAAGCGCTTTGGGACGTCCTGAGGTTGTGAAAGGCGCTATAGAAATGCAAGTCTTTCTATTAATTCTTCCTCTACTGAAGGTGCTGACTCTTTCTCAGTGTCATTACTGTGAAAATTAGCAGCCTGTTATTCGCTCGTAGTTAGACCCGAAAATCTGCCCATTCCCCCGGGATTGCCTGTGAATCTCATTACAATAGGCCCGAATGTAAAATGGGTATAAATCAGGGTAAACAATCCAGGCTAGGGAAAACACCGAGCTCACGCCTTATATCTCTTTAAGTATCAAAATTAAACTCTAATCCACTCCCCCGGCCCCGCGCTCCCCCTGACCCTAAAACTAAACCCTAAACCCTATCACTGACCCTAAAACTAAACCCTAAACCCCACCACTGACCCTAATACTAAACCCTAAACCCCATCACTGACCCTAATACTCCAATTTATCAGATTTGTTGAATTTAATTTCAGCTGTTGCCATACTGGGATTTGAACTCACGAGTTACTGGTTCAGTACCATCACACACACACCTTATAAAACCTAAACACTATCCATATAGGCTGGTACTGACCCCGAATACCCTAAGCAACAGCGCTGACCGTAAACACTAACCCTACAAAGCTCTGTACAGATCCTAATTAGTAACCATAAAAAACCCATGAATTTCGCATCCCAGCGATATCTGGGTGTGATCAGAGCAGATCCGCACGCCGCTCTCGTACCCCCTCACACTCTTACACACTTTTTCACACTGATTCTGACACTCTCACACATCCTTACACACTGACCCCCCCCCCACTGATTCTCACATTTACCGATTCATTCACTTGGTTTTGCTCACTGATTCTAACCTTTTGGATTCTCCCACACTCAGATTTTTTACACACTTACTGATTCTCTCATTTGGGTTCACACACGGATTCTTTCACACTCCAATTCTCACAATCTCACAGATTCTCTCACAATCACTCATTCTGATTCTCACGCGCTGATTTTCTCACACTCAATTCTGATTTGTACTCAATCACACTCACATTCTGATTTGCACACTGATTCTCACTCATCCTATCACACCCACCGCCGATTCACATACATTTTTGCACACTCATTCCCTTCTGCTCACTCATTTTCTCACACTCTTGCACACTACTTCTCACACCCTGCATCTCTCACACTCATTCTCCCACACACGCCTTGACATGCTAATGCTCTCACACTCATTTCCTCACAGGCACATACACAGTTTTGTTATAAATCACTCGCTCATCGAACAATCTCACATACATGACTGGTTCACAATCATCCCTGCAGGCTCTCATTCGCTCACACCCACCCTTATTCCTTTACACTTTTGCACACTTGCGTTCACACTCGATCACTTCTGGGTCTCGTTCCCTTTTGTCTCCTGTCTTTAATTCTCCATTCGGAGCGGAATTTGAGCGCCTGCTCTCACTCACCGGGCGCTGGGCTGCGGCTCCGAGCCTCACCGATGTCCCGCAGTCTCCCGGCCCCGGGCTGGATCCCGGGCTGAAACTGACGCCACTTTCGCGGCAAGCGGCCCCGGAACCCCTGGAAAGTGAGTGAGTGACATCAGAGAACAGACCTTAAAAGGAAAAAAGGAAGAGGAAGTTACAGAGGATTGTAAACTGCGGCTTTATTGCTGCAATACTGCCCTGGGACTGAGGGGGCTGTTGATGCACAGAGACTGGCACACTCACACTCACTGACACACACACACACACACCATGACACTGACACACTCACTCACACACTCACACACAGTGACACTGACACACTCACACTCACACTCACACACAGTGACACTGACACACTCACACTCACTCACACACAGTGACACTGACACTCTCTCACTCACTCACACCATGACACTGACACACTCACTCACACACAGTGACACTGACACACTCTCTCACTCACTCACACCATGACACTGACACACTCACTCACACACTGTCACTGACACACTCACTCACACACAGTGACACTGACACACTCTCACTCACTCACACACAGTGACACTGACACACTCACTCACACACAGTGACACTGACACACACACACACACACACACACACCATGACACTGACACACTCACTCACACTGACACACTCTCTCACTCACTCACACCATGACACTGACACACTCACTCACACACTGTCACTGACACACTCACTCACACACAGTGACACTGACACACTCTCTCACTCACACACACTCTCACTGACACACACTCACTCACACACAGTGACACTGACACTCTCTCACTCACTCACAGTGACACTGACACACACTCACTCACATAGTGACACTGACGCACACTCACTCACACCATGACACTGACACACTCTCTCACTCACACACACTCTCACTGACACACACTCACTCACACACAGTGACACTGACACTCTCACTCACTCACAGTGACACTGACACACACTCACTCACATAGTGACACTGACGCACACTCACTCACACCATGACACTGACACACTCACACACACTCTCACTGACACACACTCACTCACTCACACAGTGACACTGACACACTCACACACACTCTCACTGACACACACTCACTCACACAGTGACACTGACACACTCACTCACTCACACAGTGACACTGACACACACACTCACACACACTCACACAGTGACACTGACACACTCTCTCACACACTCACACAGTGACACTGACACACACACACTCACGCACCCACTCAAACTCACTCACTCACACACAATGACTCACACACACACACACACACACACACACAGTGCAACACCTGGGGCTCCATGATACACTCATAGACCAACACACAAGGCCTTGGAGAGGGTGCAGAGGAGATTTACCAGAATGGTACCAGGGATGAGGGACTTCAGTTCTGTGGAGAGACTGGAGAAGCTGGGATTGTTCTCCTTGGAGCAGAGAAGGTTAAGAGGAGATTTAATAGAGGTCTTCAAAATCATGAGGGGTTTCAATAGGGTAAATAGAGAGAAACAGTTTCAACTGGCAGGAGGGTCGGTAACCAGAGGACACAGATTTAAGATAATTGGCAAAAGAACCAGAGGGGAGATGAGGAAACATTATTTTACGCAGCGAGTTGTTGTGATCTGGAACGCGCTGCCTGAAAGGGCGGTGGAAGCAGATTCAATAGTAACTTTCAAAAGGGAATTGGATAAATACTTAGAAAGGTGAAATGTGCAGGGCTAATGGGGAAAGAGCAGGGGGGAGTGGGACTAATCGGAGAGCTCTTTCAAAGAGCCGGCACAGGGCAGGATGGGCCGAATGGCTTCCTTCTGTGCTGTTTCATTCCAAAACTTGAACTGAATTAGAAAATGGGATGTGGTGTAAAAGTGCTGCCGATTCGCTGTGAGCAATGTTCCCTTTAAGTTTCATGGCCGCGTAGCGCTCTCGGACTCCCGCGCAGCCGGCTCACCGGCTTTTAAATGGGAAAAACCGCGTCTGCGTGGTATTTTGAATGGGCCGCAGCCCGTTACAGGGCGCTGTGCACCCAAAACAAAATTAAAGGGACCATTGGCTGTGAGCCCGTTTCACGTTACTGGCGAAGATCAATTTCACCCCCATTGTTCCTAAGAAACCCTCTGGACACCTTCCTGCTCAGCTGTTGTTCTCTACAGCCGTGGCTCAGTGGGTAGCACCCTCGCCTCTGAGTCAGATAGGTGGTGGGTTCAAGTCCCACTCCATGAGACTTGAGCACAAAAAGCTAGGCTGACACTCTCCAGTGCAGTGTTGAGGGAGCGCCGCACTGTCGGAGGTGCTGCCTTTCGGATGAGACGTTAAACCGAGGCCCTGCCTGCCTCTCTCAGATAGATGTAAAAGATCCCACGGCACTATTTTGAAGAAGAGCGGGGGAGTTCTCCCCGGTGTCCTGGGCCAATATTTATCCCTCAATCAACATCACTGAAACAGATTATCTGGTCATTATCACATTGCTGTTTGTGGGAGCTTGCTGTGCGCAAATTGGCTGCTGCGTTTCCTACATTACAACAGTGACTACACTTCAGAAGTACTTCCTTGGCTATGAAGCGCTTTGGGACGTCCTGAGGTTGTGAAAGACACTGTAGAAATGCGAGCCTTTCTTTTTATTCAATTTGCCCAACTTGGCACTTTAGTTACAGGCTGGCTGAGAGATAAAGATAGAGAAGTTGCATTTATATAGCACCTTTCACGACCACAGGATGTGAAGGGCCCCGGCAGCTCACCCAAAGTATTGAAATGAGGCCCGAGGCCCAATAATGGGTGGGCATTGGGCCTCCCTCGATTATGCACGGTGACTATTTGCACGGTCTTTAGCGTCATCCTGCGGTACCGCCCCCACCGGAACTGCGCGTGTGCTCTGACGTTGCGGCTGCGCTTGTGCATCGGAGCTTCAGTGTCTGAAGCGTGTCCTCCCATCGCTGCCGATCTGTGGCGCAAGCTGGTGGGCGCAGGCCTGAGCAGTAGGCCGCAGCCTCGGGGTGGGAGTCTGGGTGTGGGGACCAGACTCGGGCTCTGCAGCGATGGGGCCGGGGCTTCAGACACTGAAGTTTCGGCCTGTTTTAGCTGCATGTGTTTGGGGAGAAGGTCAGGAGATCTGACGGGGCAGAGGAGAGGGGGATCAGACAGGGTGCGGGGGGGGGAACAAGACAGGGAATCGGAGGGTGGGGGAAAGGAGAGGAGGGGGAAGAAGCTCGGAGGGTGGGAGAGAGGAGCTCGGGGGGGGGGGCAGGAGCTCGGTGGGGGTCAGATGCTCGGGGTGGGGGGTTAGAGCACCGAAAGCACAGTGGTGATGGGGGGAAAAACGTGATCCAGGTCTATGGGTGGTGGGGCCAGATGAGAGCATGAAGGTGATCCAGATGGGAAGGCGGATCACATTTTCCCCCCTCTGTTAGATGTGGATCACGTTCTTCCAACCGGATGAATTAGTGAATCCTTTCTCACACACGGAGCAGGTGAACGGCCTCGCCCCAGTGTGAGCTCACTGGGGTGTCAGAAGGTTGGATACACCCACGGACCCTTCATCCAGAATTAAAGAATTTTTATCATTTCCCAAAGGAAAAAGAAAATAAAACTCCAAAGAATGAACTAACGCACTAATTAGAGAATAATGTCTTTTATTTTACCAGCTAAAGAAAACTATAATTACAATTGCAGAATACTATTAACAGAGGATCTTCACAAAGCTGACTATACTTCCACATTCTGCACTGGATCAAATTTCACATTGCGGGATTGTCTACAGCAGACTGGATCAAATTACACATTCCAGACAAACTGTTGGGTGTGTCTTGTCCTCCAAGGGGACCAATCAGAAATCTGGTGTTGGAAATCAGGAATCAGGTGGAAAACTCTCCACTGGCTGGAGTCATACCTAGCACAAAGGTTGTGGTGGTTGAAGGTCAATCATCACAGCCCCAGGACATCGCTGCAGGAGTTCCTCAGGGCAGTGTCCTAGGCCCAACCATCTTCAGCTGCTTCATCAAAGACCTTCCCTCTATCATAAGGTCAGACGTGGGAATATTCGCTGATGACTGCACAGTGTTCAGTTCCATTCGCAACTCCTCAGATAATGAAGCAGTCCATACCTGCATGCAGCAAGACTTGGATGACATTCAGGCTTCGGCTAATAAGTGGCAAGTAACATTCGCGCCACACAATCGCCAGGCAATAACTATCTCCAACAAGCGAGAGTCTAACCACCTCCCCTTGACACTCAACGGAACTACCATCGCCGAATCCCCCACCATCAACACCCTGGGGGGGGTCACCATTGACCAGAAACTTAACTGGACCAGCCACATAAATACTGTGGCTACAAGAGCAGGTCAGAAGCTGGGTTTACTTTTTTTTTGTTCGCTTATGGGATGTGGGCGTCACTGGCAAGGCCAACATTTATTGCCCATCCCTAATTGCCCTTGAGAAGGTGGTGGTGAGTCGCCTTCTTGAACCGCTGCAGTCCATGTGGTGAAGGTCGCGGGTTTGGGAGGTGCTGCCGAAGAAGCCTTGGCGAGTTGCTGCAGTGCATCTTGTAGATGGTACACACTGCAGCCACGGTACGCCGGTGGTAGACGGAGTGAATATTTAAGGTGGTGGATGGGGTGCCAATCAAACGGGCTGCTTTGTCCTGGATGGTGTCGAGCTTCTTGAGTGTTGTTGGAGCTGCACTCATCCAGGCAAGTGGAGCGTATTCCATCACACTCCTTACTTGTGCCTTGTAGATGGTGGAAAGGCTTTGGGGAGTCAGAAGGTGAGACACTTGCCGCAGAATACCCAGCCTCTGACCTGCTCTTGTTGCCACTGTATTTATGTGGCTGGTCCAGTAAAGTTTCTAGTCAATGGTGACCCCCCAGGATGTTGATGGTGGGGGATTCGGCGATGGTAATGCCGTTGAATGTCAAGGGGCGGTGGTTTGTCTCGCCGTGTCTCGTCATGTCAAGGGGAGGTGGTTAGACTCTCGCTTGTTGGAGAGAGTCATTGCCTGGCACTTGTGTGGCGCGAATGTTACCTGCCACTTATCAGCCCAAGCCTGAACGTCGTCCAGGTCTTCTTGTATGCGGGCATGGACTGTTTCATTATCTGAGGAGTTGTGAATGGCACTGAACACTGTGCAGTGATCAGCAAACATCCCCATTTCTGACCTTATGTTGGAGGGAAGGTCATTGATGAAGCAGCTGAAGATGGTTGGGCATAGGACACTGCCCTGAGGAACTCCTGCAGCGATGTCCTGGGGCTGTGATGATTGACCTTCAACCACCACAAACATCTTTCTTTGTGGTAGGTATGACTCCAGCCAGTGGAGCGTATTCCCCTGATTCCCATTGACTTCAGTTTTACTAGGGCTCCTTGATACCACACTCGGTCAAATGCTGCCTTGATGTCAAGGGCAGTCACTCTCACCTCACCTCTGGAATTCAGCTCTTTTGTCCATGTTTGGATCAAGGTTGTAATGAGGTCGGGACACGAGTGATCTTGGCGGAACCCAAACTGGGCATCAGTGAGCAGGTTATTGATGAGTAAGTGTCGCTTGATAGCACTGTTGATGACACCTTCCATCACTTTGCTGATGATTGAGATTAGACTGATGGGGCGGTAATTGGCCGGGTTGGATTTGTCCTACTTTTTGTGGACAGGACATACCTGGGCAGTTTTCCACATTGTCGGATAGATGCCAGTGTTGTAGCTGTACTGGAACAGCTTGGCTAGAGGCGCGGCTAGTTCTGGAGCACAAGTCTTCAGCACGATAGCCGGGATGTTGTCGGGGCCCATAGCCTTTGCTGTATCCAGTGCGCTCAGCCGTTTCTTGATATCACGTGGAGTGAATCGAATTGGCTGAAGACTGGCTTTTGTGATGGTGGGGACCTCGGGAGGAGGCCGATATGGATCATCCACTCGGCACTTCTGGCTGAAGATGGTTGCAAACGCTTCAGCCTTGTCTTTTGCACTCACGTGCTGGGCTCCACCATCATTGAGGATGGGGATATTCCTGGAGCCTCCTCCTCCCGTTAGTTGTTTAATGGTCCACCACCATTCACGACTGGATGTGGCAGGACTGCAGAGCTTTGATCTGATCCGTTGATTGTGGGATCACTTAGCTCTGTCTATAGCATGCTGCTTCCGCTTTTTAACATGCATGTAGTCCTGTGTTGCAGCTTCCCCAGGTTGGCACCTCATTTTTAGGTACGCCTGCTGCTGCTCCTGGCATGCTCTTCTACACACCTTATTGAACCAGGGTTGGTCCCCTGGCTTGGTGGTAATGGTAGAGTGAGGGCTATGCCGGGCCATGAGGTTACAGATTGTGGTGGAATACAATTCTGCTGCTGCTGATGGCCCACAGCGCCTCATAGATGCCCAGTTTTGAGCTGCTAGATCTGTTCTGAATCTATCCCATTTAGCACGGTGGTCGTGCTACACAACACGATGGAGGGTGTCCTCAGTGTGAAGACAGGACTTTGTCTCTACAATGACTGTGCGGTGGTCACTGCTACCAATGCTGTCATGGACAGATGCATCTGCGACAGGTAGATTGGTGAGGATGAGGTCAAGTAGGTTTTTTCCTCGTGTTGGTTCTCTCACCACCTGCCGCAGGCCCAGACCAGCAGTTATGTCCTTCAGGACTCGGCCAGCTCGGTCAGTAGTGGTGCTACCGAGCCACTCTTGGTGATGGATATTGAAGTCCCCCACCCAGAGTACATTCTGTGCCCTTGCTACTCTCAGTGCTTCTTCCAAGCGGTGTTCAACATGGAGGATGTACTGATTCATCAGCTGAGGGAGGGCGGTAGGTGGTAATCAGCAGGAGGTTTCCTTCCCATGCTTGACCTGAGGCCATGAGACTTCATGGGGTCGGAGTCAATGTTGAGGACTCCCAGGGCCACTCCTTCCTGACTGTATACCACTGTGCCACCACCCCTGGTGGGTCTGTACTGCCGGTGGGACAGGACATACCCAGGGATGGTGATGGAGGAGTTTCGGGACATTGGCTGAAAGGTGTGATTCTGTGAGTATGACTATGTCAGGCTGTTGCTTGACTAGTCTGTGGGACAGCTCTCCCAATTTTGGCACAAGTCCCCAGATGTTGGTGAGGAGGACTTTGCAGGGATCGAATGGGCTGGGTGTGTCGTTGCTGTGTCCGTAGCCGGTGCCGAGGTCGATGCCGGGTGGTCCGTCTGGTTTCATTCTTATTATGTTTCGTAGCGGTTAGTTACAACTGAGTGTCTCGCTGGGCCATTTCAGAGGCAGTTAAGAGTCAACCACAATGCTGTGGGTCTGGAGTCACATATAGGCCAGACCGGGTAAGGACGGCAGATTTCCTTCACTAAAGGACATTAGTGAACCAGATGGGTTTTTACGACAATCCGTTAGTTTCATGGTTACCATTACTAATACTAGCTTTTTATTCCAGATTTATTTAATTAACTGAATTTAAATTCCCCAACTGCCATGGTGGGATTTGAACTCATGTCTCTGTGGCGAGTGTCTCACCTCCTGACTCCCCAAAGCTTTTCCATCATCTACAAGGCACAAGTAAGGAGTGTGATGGAATACTCTCCACTTGCCTGGATAAGTGCAGCTCCAACAACACTCAAGAAGCTCGACACCATCCAGGACAAAGCAGCCCGCTTGATTGGCACCCCATCCACCACCTTAAACATTCACTCCCTCCACCACCGGCGCACCGTGGCTGCAGTGTGTACCATCTACAAGATGCACTGCAGCAACTCGCCAAGGCTTCTTCGGCAGCACCTCCCAAACCCGCGACCTCTTCCACCTAGAAGGACAAGGGCAGCAGGCGCATGGGAACACCATCACCTCCAAGTTCCCCTCCAAGTCACACACCATCCTGACTTCGAAGTATATCGCCGATCCTTCATCGTCGTTGGGTCAAACTCCTGGAACTCCCTCCGTAACAGCAGGGAGTAACCACCACACAGACTGCAGCGGTTCAAGAAGGCGGCTCACCATCACCTTCTCAAGGGCAACTAGGGATGGGCAATAAATGCTGGCCTTGGCAGCGACGCCCACATCCCAGGAACGAATAATAAAAAATAGACACAGCCTTGATTACGAGCCTGAAACGGGCCATAACCAATTTCTGCCTCTTTATCTACACCCCATCCCCAGCTCTCAGTGTTGACAATTGGCTTATCAAGCTGCCAATCAGAACTAGCACCTCCCTCCTCCACTCACCCACCTCTGGGAGCTGTCGGACGAACCTCATTGGCGGGGGCGCAGTCAGGGAGCCTCGGCCAATTGTAACCACCAGGCCTCAATAGCGTAATGCTCTCCGACCAAAACAGTCATCGGGAACCATGGGAATGGTCCCCGGCCCAAGGTAAGCCCATCGGAGGCCGGGGAGGGGGCGATGTATCCCGTTTGGGGGATGCCTGGGGCCAGGGGAGGCTCAAGCTTTCCTTGTGGGGCCCAGAGGAGGTTTTTTTCTTGAAGAAAACTCCCCTCACTGGGCCTCTCCTGGCCCTGGCTCCAGTTCCTGGGGGGTTTGGCCTGGTGGAGAGGCCTCCACTGCTTCCCCCCCCCCTGCTCAGGCCTCAGGTTAAACTAACAGATTCGGGCCCCCATGGCATCATCGGAGCCTGATCTGCCTATTTGAAGAGGCTTGGGACGGGGGGTCCTTGTCCCCAGAATTGAAAGTTGCAGTTGGCCAGATCGGGGATGGGTGAGGAGTTGGGTAGGTTCCCCTGCTTCATTTTAACACCCCCTCACCCCGCCAGCCTGCTTTCCGCTGCCAGTTAAAATTCCCCCTCAAGCTAATGAGGTACAATAGGCCGGGACTTGAAGCTGGGTCCAGGCCTTCCATTAGAGGTTTTGAATGGCTTTTTAAGGGGTGGAACCTCCAAGCGTCCCAGACAAGACCATTGATGTAGAAGGGGGTGGGGTTAGTGGGACCGGGACACCCAGTCTGGGAGCTCCCGCCTCCCCAGTGAGCCCTAGAATTGGCCGGGCAGGTATGTTGAGTGACATCAGGCGGAAACTGGGCTCACCTGCGGGGGGGGGAGGAACCAGGCTTGAACCCCTGAAGGTAATTTTTGACCCACTTACCAAGGGGGCCAGAGGGAGGGGGAGACAAGTACAAAAGCAAAATACTGCAGATGCTGGAAATCTGAAATAAAAACAGAAAATGCTGGAAACACTCAGCAGGTCAGGCAGCATCTGTGGAGAGAGAAACAGAGTTAACGTTTCAGGAATGTGGAGGTTGGTGGGGTGAAAGGTGAGGACAAGGGGAACCCTAAGCGTGACCCCGAGCTTCCGGTCGCCTGTCACTTTAATTCTCTGCTCCACTCCCACTCTGACCTCACCGTCCTCGGCCTCTTACGCTGTTCCAACGAAGCTCAACGTAAGCTCGAGGAACATCACCTCATCTTTCGATTAGGCACTTTACAGCCTTCTGGACTCAACATCGAGTTCAACAATTTCAGACTATAACCTCGGCCCCTATTTCTTCAGACAGCAGTTGTTGATGATTCTGCTTATCAGGCCCTGGGGATTTATCGGCCTTCAATCCCGTCAATTTCCCTAACACCATTTCCCTGCAAATACTGATTTCTTTCAGTTCCTCCCTTTCATCAGACCGTATGTTCTCCAACATCTCTGGGAGGTTATTTGTGTCCTCCTTTGTGAAGACAGAACCAAAATATGCATTTAATTGGTCTGCCATTTCTTTGTTCCCCATTATAACTTCCCCCGCTTCTGACTGCAAGGGACCTACACTTGATTTCACTAATCTTTTTCTCTTCACATATCTATAAAAGCTCTTACAGTCAGTTTTTATGTTCCCTGCAAGCTTACTTTCATGTTCTATTTTCCCCTTCTTAATTAATCCCTTTGTCCTCCTTTGTTGAATCCTAAACTGCTCCCAATCCTCAGGGTTACCGCTTTTTCTGGCCAATTTATATGCCCTCTCCTTGGATCTTATGCTATCCCTAATTTCCCTTGTTAGCCACGGTTGAGTCACCCTTTTTGTTTTATTCTTATGCCACACTGGGATGAACAAATTCTGTAGTTCATCCATGCAGTCTTTGAATGTTTGCCATTGCCTATCCACCGTCAACCCTTTGAGTGACATTCCCCAATCAATCCTACCCAATTCGCGCCTCATACCATCGTAGTTTCCTTTATTTAAATTCAGGACCCTAGTCTCTGATTCAACTACTTCACTCTCCATCCTAATGAAGAATTCTATCATATTATGATCACTCTGACCCAAGGGGCCTCGTACAACAAGATTGCTAATTAATCCTTTCTCGTTACATAATACCCGGTCTAAGATAGCCTGATCTCTGGTTGGTTCCTTGACATATTGTTCCAGAAAACCATCCTGTAAACATTCTAGGAATTCCTCCTCCACAGTATTTTTACTAATTTGGTTAGCCCAATTTATATGTAAATTAAAGTCACCCATGATGACTGCTGTGCCCTTACTGCATGCTTCTCTAATTTCCCTTTTAATGCCGTCCCCAACCTCGGTATTACTGTTTGGAGGTCTATATACCACTCCCACTAACGTTTTCTGCCCCTTGTTATTTCTCAGTTCTACCCATACAGATTCCGCATCATCAGAGCTAATGGCCCAGAAATTAAACATCGATGGTTGCCGCGGGGGTAAGGATTCCCCGCGATATCGCACTCCGTGCCTACCTTTTTGTTTCGGGCCCACACGAACTTCAGTTTGAGGGCCTCTCCCTGTTGCCGGCGTGCAGTGCTTGCGTGTCCCAGAGGCGCAATTAGTTCTTGCGAGCTCTGGGATCACGTGGGACAGTTAGAGCCAATGGCAGCACACCATCTTTCATTCATAGTTTTGACAGCAAGGGCTGTCAAAGCTATGAATACTACAAGCCCCCAAAAGAACAGCTAAACCTCAATTAAATTTAAAAAAAGCCATCACATTAATAAAATAAAAATGAGAAGTCGCACAACACCAGGTTATAGTCCAACAGATTTATTTAAAATTACAAGCTTTCGGAGCTGTCGCCCCTTCCTCAGGTAGAGTAGCTGTGAGAGAATCTCCCAGAATTCACAATATAAACACAGAAAAAATGTATTCAAATCTTTCCCTACATCAAAGATGCATTTTTTCTGTGTTTATATTGTGAATTCTGGGAGATTCTCTCACAGCTACTCTACCTGAGGAAGGGGCGACAGCTCCGAAAGCTTGTAATTTTAAATAAATCTGTTGGACTATAACCTGGTGTTGTGCGACTTCTCATTTTTGTCCACCCCAGTCCAATGCCGGCATCTCCACATCATTAATAAAATAACTATAGTTACATAAATTAACTACTTTAAACAAAAAATTACATTTTTGAAAAAATTTAAATTCTTTTTAAAAGTTATAAAAATAAACTTACCTTTCTTTAAAGTCTCTAAAAAAGATAAACACTTAATTAACTACTTACCTTGTTAAAAGGGGGTCCTACGCCTGCTTTCTTTATGTGTAAAATCTTCAACACTTACCTGCGCGTTCAAACCTGAAAAAAAAACTGAGTGCACTGCGTGCGCGCAACCTGTAGCGCGCACGCCGTTCACTTAGGAACCACCCCCTTTGCAATACACGAAGTGCCGGTTTCCCGCGCATGCGCAGTGCATGCAGGAAACCGGCAATTCGGGACCTAATACGCGAGAGTACACAGTGCGTACTCTCGCGTATTAGGTCTAATTTTCGGGCCATTATCCTTCCTTTCAATTGTGTTAATCCCCTCTTTAACCAGCAATGCTACCCCACCTCCCTTTCTTTTTTGCCTATCTTTCCTAAATATTGAATAACCCTGGATGTTGACAACTAGGGATGGGCAATAAATGCTGACCTTGCCAGCGATGCCCACAACCTGAGAATGAATTAAAAAAATAATTCTATGATCCTATAACATTAGGATGAAATGGCAGCTAAGTGATGCATCAATATAAAGATTTGCATCGTCTGAAGTCCCTGGTTAGAGACTGAGTTATTTATGTGATTGTGCACTTTAGTTAAAAAAAAAACTTAAAATGAAATAACCCGGAACAGATGCAGCAAAGGGCGAACAATGGCACAGGTACAGGTGGGATTTGCCGATGTCGAATGTGTGCTGCAATATTGGAACCATCCAGAGGAGGGCAGCAACACCACACCCGAAAACTCTCCGATCTTTTACTCCCATTGATAGTGTCAACTTTGGCATCATTTACTGTAAAAAGGGAGGACTTCCTCCCATCCCGCCTCCCCCTCACACCTCCCTCAATTTTATCCCCTCCCCTCCTTGTATTCACTCGAGTATAGAAGATTAAGGGCTGATCTAATTGAGGTGTTTAAGATGATTAAAGGATTCGATAGGGTAGATAGAGAGAAACAATATCCGCTGGTGGGGGGAGCCCAGAACAAGGGGGCAGAACCTTAAAATTAGAGCCAGGCCGTTCAGGGGAGATGTCAGGAAGCACTTCTTCACACAAAAGGGTGGTGGAAATCTGGAACTCTCTCCCTCAAAAAAACTGTTGAGGTTAGGGGGTCAATGGGAAATTTCAAAACTGAGATTGATAGATTTTTGTTGGGTAAGGGTATTAAGGGATATGGAGCAAAGGCGGGTAAATGGAGTTAAGAAACAGATCAGCCATGAATGGTGGAACAGGCTGGAGGGGCTGAATGGCCTCCCTCTGTTCCTAATGAAGCGCTCATTTTATTGAGGCCTTTTCATTCATGGTGCAGGCACAGGTTGGACTGGCGAAGGAAGCAATGTTGTGCCCGTAGAGCTGATAACTACAGCGAGGCAACGACTGCAGAACTTCCTGCTCCCCACTGGGCACTTTGGGGAAAGGGGGCAGAAGGGGAGCAGATGGAGGTGCACGTACCCCTCTCGGGCCGTATATAGTCCGTCAGCGCTGAATGTCGAGAGCGATTGTCTTTACCAATTGCTTCCCAGCCGTTGGGTCAGGTTCCAGTAAGTGGTTGTGAATAGTCTCCGAATGTGTCTTTGATCGATCTCCCCTCCGGTTTCTCCCTTTGTCTCTTTCCTGCAGCCCCTCCCCAATTAAAAAAACCTCTTTTTATGATTGTACTTTGGGATTGCTTTGAAAAGAATGATGGTGTTGTTTTTCGAGATCCAGTGTGGTGCGGGCTTCACTGGCAAGATCTCGCTTTCTCCTCCTGTACTTTGCTTATTAAATTTTACTGTCCTTTCACCACATTCAAGGTTTTTACTGTTTACTGGGAACATAATCTTAAAATTAGTGCTTGGCCATTTAGTGAAATCGGGAAGCAATTTTTCTCGCACATCTGGAACACTCTCCCCAAAAGGCTGTGGATGCCGGGGGTCAGTTGGAGTTTCCAAGACCGAGATCGACAGATGTTTGTTGGGTGAGGGTATCGAGGGGCGCGGAGCAGAGGCGGGTAGATGGGGCTGAGGTGCAGATCAGCCACGATCTCATTGAATGGTGGGACAGGCTCCAGGGGCTGAATGGCCTCCTCCTGTTCCTCTGGAGAAAGTTCTCACCGATGAATCGCCCCGTGCGAGTGGGTCCCGGACGACCCAGTTACTAAATGGATTCGGCGGTGGTGGGACGGTCATTGGTTGAGGTGCTGTGTGAGTGAGCGGCCCCCCCTTCTGCCCAGCCCTGGTCCCGAGCCCTGATCCCGAGCCCTGGTCCCGAGCCCTGGTCCCGAGCCCTGGTCCCGAGCCCTGTTCCCGAGCCCTGGTCCCGAGCCCTGGTCCCGAGCCCTGGTCCCGAGCCTTGTTCCCGAGCCCTGGTCCCGAGCCCTGATCCCGAGCCCTGGTCCCGAGCCCTGGTCCCGAGCCCTGGTCCCGAGCCCTGGTCCCGAGCCCTGGTCCCGAGCCCTGGTCCCGAGCCCTGTTCCCGAGCCCTGGTCCCGAGCCCTGGTCCCGAGCCCTGGTCCCGAGCCCTGGTCCCGAGCCCGTCAGTGAGAGGCAGGCACTCTGTGGGCCAACCTTGCATTAAGTGTTAGTCTCAGCAACTTCGGACACTTGAGGGGCTGAAAGCTGATCAAAGCAGCGTTGCCAGTGATTCCGTTAACGGTCTATTGACTGCACAATTGTTTTAATGTGCACGATAGACCAGAATAGAAGGGACAGGGAGAGAGTGGGAGATTATTTCAGTCATAAATCTGGAAAATGCTGGGCACACTCAACAACATTTATACAGTGCCTTTAATGGAATAAAACGTCCCGAGGCGCTTCACAGGAGCGATTATCAGACAATATTCGACACCGAGCCACATAAGGAGATATTAGGACAGGTGACCAAAAGCTTGGTCAAAGAGGTAGGTTTTAAGGAGGGTCTTAAAAGAACATAGAGACAGGAGGAGGCCATTCAGCCCCTCGAGCCTGTTCCGCCATTCAATGAGATCCTGGCTGATCTGTATCTTAACTCCATCTACCCGCCTTGACTCCATATCCTTTTATACCCTTGTCTAGCAAAAGTCTATCGATCTCAGATTTAAAGTTATTAATTGAGCCCCGGCATCTACTGCATTGTGTGGGAGAGAGTTCCACACTTCCACCACCCTTTGTGTGAAGAAGTGTTTCCTAACTTCTCTCCTGAATGGCCAGGCTCTGATTTTAAGGCTATGTCCCCTTGTCCTAGACTCCCCCACCAGCGGAAAATGTTTCTCTCTATCTACCCTATCAATTCCTTTCAAAATCCTAAAAGCCTCAATCAAATCACCCCTTAACATTCTATATTCCAGGGAATACAAGCCCAGTTTCTGTAATCTCTCCTCATAATCTAACCCTTGGAGCCCTGGTGACATTCTGCTAAACCTACTCTGCACTCCTTCCAAGGCCAATAGATCCTTCCTAAGTTGCGGTGCCCAGAACTGCTCACAGTGCTCCAGCTGTGGTCTAACCAGGGCTTTGTATAGCTGCAGCAAAAAAGCGGAGAGAGAGGCGGAGAGACGGAAAGGTTTAGGGAGGGAATTCCAGAATTTAGGGCTTAGGCCAGCTGAAGGCACGGCCGCCAATGGTGGAGCGATTAAAATTAGGGCTGTGCAAGAGGTCAGAGTTGGAGGAGCGCCGAGATGTCGGAGGGTTGCGGGGCTGGTGAAGCAACGTCTGTGGAGAGCAGAAGGAAGGTTCAACATTTCGTCAGATGCGGGGAGACGTTACAGATGAAGAGTTTACGAGGAGAAAGGGAGCCTGCGAGAAGGGGAAGAGATTGAATGATGGTGAACAAAGAGAAATCAGGCTGGGGCTCGTTTCTCTAGAAAAGAGAAGGCTGAGGGGTGACCTGATAGAGGTCTTTAAAGTTATGAATTGGTTCGATAGGGTAGACGTAGAGAAGATGTTTCCACTTGTGGGGGAGACCAGAACTAGGGGTCATAAATATAAGATAGTCACTAATAAACCCAATAGGGAATTCAGAAGAAACTTCTTCACCCAGAGAGTGGGGAGAACGTGGAACTCGCTACCACAGGGAGTGGTTGAGGCGAATAGTATAGATGGCTTTAAGGGGAAGCTAGATAAGGGAGAAAGGAATAGAAGGATATGCTGATGGGGTGAGATGAAGAGGGGTGGGAGGAGGCTCGTGTGGAGCACAAACACCGGCACAGAGCAGTTGGGCCGAATGGCCTGTTTCTGGGCCGTACATTCGATGTAATTCGATGTAAAGTCAAGAGAAGAGCAGAATTTCTTCAAGCTGTCATTCCTGGAAGAGAAGCGACTGTGAATTAAACAGTGAAACAAAAAGCAAAATACTTTGACTTGATTTTAATCTAACGCGCACCCCCCCCCTCCCTCAACAGGTGCGACAGAGAGGGGTGCGGGGGGCGGTTGGCTTTGGGTCAGACACCCGGTTTACACCCCGCCCGATTTTACCGTCCATTGAAGTCAATGCCCTGTTTCCCAGCCCCGTCCCCCCCCCCCCCAACCGGCCAGGTTGGGTTAAGATCAGGGCGTTTATTTCTGTGTCTCTCTCTCCTATCTCGGTGAATCACCTGTATTAAGAGACTCCCGCAGAATCCATCTATCATTATCAAAATCCTGAGTCTTAAATTAAAGTACCGCCTTCACCAGAGGGTCTGCTGCCCAGAATGCGGCAGATAAGGTGAAGTTAGAATCGTAGAATCACACAGCACAGGGGAGGCCATTCGGCCCATCGTGCCCTGTGCTGGCTCATTCAAAGAGCTCTCCAATTAGACCCACTCCCCCCTGCTCTTTCCCCACAGTCTCTATCCAATCCCCTGTTGGAAGTTCTGTGATCTGCCGATCAGTTCCATTCCGCGAATGTGGAACTTTATCACCAATGACTGTAATGTCGTCTATGAATGGAATCCACACAGGATGGGCCTGTGAGCTGAAATCAGGAGCCCTATTTCAGGAGTGCAGTGATTAATGGACATAAAAAACTCCCTCTGAACACCGAACACTTGACCCACAGGAAGTCTCGCTCCCCGGGCCCCCTCATCAAGGGCGTCAGACATAAGGAGGAATCTTATTAGCTGTAACATCCCTTTCGATTTGTTGAATGTATTTTATTAAAAACAAATGTGTCTGCTGCGTTTCCTACATTACAACAGTGACTACACTTCCAAAAGTACCTCATTGGCTGTAAAGTGCTTTGGGACGTCCTGAGGTTGTGAAAGGTGCTGTAGAAATGCAAGTCTTTCTTTAGAAACATAGAAACATAGAAAATAGGTACAGGAGTAGACCATTCGGTCCTTCGAGCCTGCACCGCCATTCAATGCGTTCATGGCTGAACATGCTACCTCAGTACCCCATTCCTGCTTTCTCACCATACCCCTTGATCCCCCTAGTTGTGAGTGTTATATCTAACTCCCTTTTGAATATATTTAGCGAACTGGCCTCAACAACCTTCTGTGGAAGAGAATTCCATAGATTCACCACTCTCTGGATGAAGAAGTTACTCCTCAGCTCAGTCTTAAATGGCTTCCCCTTAATCCTTAGACTGTGACCCCTGGTTCTAGTTTTCCCTAACATTGGGAACATTCTGCCCGCATCTAATTTGTCTAAACCAGTCAGGATTTTAAATGTCTCTATAAGATCCCCCCTCATTCTTCTGAACTCCAGAGGATACAAGTTCAGTTGACCCAATCTTTCTTGATATGTCAGTCCGGCCATCCCAGGAATCAATCTAGTGAACCTTCGCTGCACTCCCTCAATAGCAAGAATGTCCTTCCTTAAGTTAGGAGACCAAAACTGCGCACAATACTCCAGGTGTGGCCTCACCAAGGCCCTGTACAACTGCAGCATCACCTCCCTACTCCTGTACTCAAATCCCCTTACTATGAAGGCCATCATTCCGTTTGCTTTCTTGACTGCCTGCTGCACTTGCATTCCCACCTTCAGTGACTGATGTACCATGACGCCCAGGTCTCGTTGCACCTCCCCTTTCCCTAATCTGCCACCATTCAGGTAATAGTCCGCCTCTCTATTTTTACCACCAAAGTGGATAACCTCACATTTATCCACATTGTACTTCATCTGCCATACATTTGCCCATTCACCCAACCTGTCCAAGTCACTCTGTAGCCTCCTAGCATCCTCCTCATTGTTCACACTGCCTCCCAATTTAGTGTCATCCGCAAATTTGGAGATATTACATTTAATCCCTTCGTCCAAATCATTAATATATAATGTAAACAGCTGGGGTCCCAGCACCGAACCCTGCGGTACCCCGCTGGTCACTGCCTGCCATTCTGAAAAGTACCCATTTACTCCTACTCTTTGTTTCCTGTGTGCCAACCAGTTCTCAATCCACGTCAACACATTACCCCCAATCCCATGTGCTTTAACTTTGCTCACCAATCTCTTGTGTGGGACCTTGTCGAAGGCCTTCTGAAAGTCCAAATACACCACATCTACTGGTTCCCCCCTGTCCACCCTATTGGAAACATCCTCAAAAAATTCCAGAAGATTTGTCAAGCATGATTTCCCTTTCACAAATCCATGCTGACTTGGACCTATCATGTCGCCACTTTCCAAATGGTCTGTTATGACATCTTTAATAATTGCTTCCATCATTTTACCCATGACCGATGTCAGGCTGACCGGTCTATAATTCCCTGCTTTCTCCCTCCCTCCTTTTTTAAAAAGAGGGGTTACATTGACCACCCTCCACTCCATCGGAACTGATCCAGAGTCTAAGGAATGTTGGAAAATGATCGTCAATGCATCCACTATTTCCAAGGCCACCTCCTTAAGTACTCTGGGATGTAGACCATCAGGCCCCGGGGATTTTTCAGCCTTCAGTCCCATCAATTTCCCCAATACCTTTTCCCGACTAATAAGGATTTCCCTCAGCTCCTCCCTCTTACCAGATCCTCTGACCCCTTTTATTTCCGGCAGGTTGTGTGTGTCCTCCACAGTAAACACCGAACCAAAGTACTTGTTCAATTGATCTGCCATTTCCTTGTTCCCCATTACGACTTCCCCTGTTTCCGACTGCAGGGGACCTACGTTTGTTTTTACTAACCTCTTTCTTTTTACATATTTATAGAAGCTTTTGCAGTCCATTTTAATGTTCTCTGCAAGCTTCCTTTCATATTTTATTTTCCCTGCCCTAATCAAACCCTTCGTCCTCCTCTGCTGAGTTTTGAAGTTCTCCCAGTCCCCGGGTTTGCTGCTACTTCTGGCCAATTTGTATGCAACTTCCTTGGTTTTAATACTATCCCTGATTTCCCTTGTTAGCCATGGTTGAGCACCTTCCCTTTTTTATTTTTACGCCAGACCGGGATGTACAATTGTTGTAGTTCATCCATGCGATCTCTAAATGTCTGCCATTGCCCTTCCACTGATAGCCCCTTAAATATCGCTTGCCAATCTAACCTCGCCAATTCACGCCTCATACCCTCAAAGTTGCCCTTATTTAAGTTCTGGACCATGGTCTCTGACTTAACTGTTTCCTTCTCCATCCTAATGTAGAACTCCACCATACTATGGTCACTCTTCCCCAGGGGGCCTCGTACCACAAGATTGCTGATTAGTCCTTCCTCATTACACAACACCCAGTCCAGGATGGCCTCCCCTCGAGTTGGTTCCTCAACATATTGGTTTAGGAAACCATCCCTTAAACACTCCAGGAAATCCTCCTCCACCGTATTGCTTCCAGTTTGAGTAGCCCAATCTATATGCATATTTAAGTCACCCATGATAACTGCCATGCCTTTTTTACACGCACCTCTGATTTCCTGTTTCATACCCTTCCCCACCTCACTACTGCTGTTTGGAGGTCTGTACACAACTCCCACTAACGTTTTCTGCCCTTTGGTGTTCTGCAGCTCAACCCATATTGATTCCACATCCTCCAAGCTGATGTCCTTCCTAGCTATTGCATTAATCTCCTCTTTAACCAGCAATGCTACCCCACCCCCTTTTCCTTTTATTCTATCCTTTCTGAATGTTGAATACCCCTGGATGTTCAGTTCCCAGCCTTGATTGTTCTGGAGCCACGTCTCTGTAATCCCAATCACATCGTATCCGTTAACATCTATTTGCACAGTCAATTCATCCACCTTATTACGGATACTCCTTGCATTAAGACACAGAGCCTTTAGGCTTGTTTTATTAACATCCTTTGTCCTTTTAGACTTATGATTTAGTATGGCCCTTTGTGTTTCTTGCCTTTGTTTACTCGGCCTTCCCCTATTGTTTCTCACCCTTCTAACATTTGTTTCTGACTGCATATTACTTCCCCCTGTTTTGCTACATAGGTTCCCATTCCCCTGCCATATTAGTTTAAATCCTCCCGAACTGCTTTAGCAAATATTACCCCGAGGACATCGGTTCCAGTCCTGCCCAAGTGCAGACCGTCCCTTTTGTCCAGGTCCCACTTCCCCCAGAACTGGTTCCAATGCCTCAGGAATTTGAATCCCTCCCTCCTGCACCACTGCCCAAGCCATGTATTCAATCTCACTATCCTGTTCATTATTTCTATCTTTTTTTTAATGCTCCACATGAGCCTCCTCCCACCCTCTTCATCTCACCCTATCAGCATATCCTTCTATTCTTTTCTCCCTCATGTGTTTATCCAGCCTCCCCTTAAATGTATCTATACTATTCACTTCAACCACTCCCTGTGGCAGTGAGTTCCACATTCTCACCACTCTCTGGGTGAAGAAGTTTCTCCTGAATTCCCGATTGGATTTATTAGTGACTGTCTTATATTTATGGCCCCTAGTTCTGGTCGCCCCCACAAGTGGAAACTATGGGTCACAGTGTAAATCGGTGCTTTATTCAACTGCTGGCGGGCTGTTCTCAGACTTACACCAAGCCACTTCCATAGCTATGCACGGCTCAGCAATCTGGCCTTGGTCATTTGAACATTGCCAATCACTTCCCTTGCCGTACGACATATATATACGGGTGGATTCAAGCCCTGTCCAGAATCTTGAGCACATAAGTTAGGCTGATACTTTCGTGTCGTAACATAATAATACACACACACGTACTCGCCCCTCCCTATCTCTGCAACCTTCTCCAGCCCTACAACCCTCCGAGATCCCTGCGTTCCTCCAATTCTGGCCTCTTGCGCATCCCTGATTTTAATCGCCCCACCATCGGCGGCCGTGCCTTCAACTGCCTGGGCCCTAAGCGCTGGAATTCCCTCCCTAAACCTCTCCGCCTCTCTCTCCTCCTTCAAGACGCTCCTTAAAACCTACCTCTTTGGCCAAGCTATTGGTCACCTGCCCTAATATCTCCTTATGTGGCTCGGTGTCAAATTGTGTCTGGTAATCGCTCCTGTGAAGCACCCTGGGACGTTTTACTACGTTACAGGCGCTGTATCAATACAAGTTGTTGTTGTTTTCTATACAACCTTCTGACTCAGGGATGGGAGTGAATGGGAGAAGCAGTGCGTATTTGGAGGGTGGAAACACTGAAATGTAAATACTCAGAGATAAAAAGAAAATCGATAGCTCCCGTCATTTCCAGCTGCAGTTTAATGATCATTCGGCGTAATCAATTACCCAGTGTATAAAGCGCGTTAACGAGAGCCCGTGACAGCCCATCTTAATGTTAATGCCCACTTAAAGTGGGCAGCTGCCTCTTCACAACTGTCTGTCAGATTGGAGACTGTTCAATTATATAAAGAGCTAAGAACACTTCAATGTAGTGAGGTCAGTTTAAGAGCACCGCACTCTGACTGCCCGGTGTAGTCTTTGAGCAGACAAGTGTCTCCTGTAGAATCTTACAGCACAGAAAGACGGCCATTCAGCCCATCGTGCCTGTGCGGCTCTTTTGAAAGAGCTCTCCAATTAATCCCACTCCTAAGAACATAAGAAATAGGAGCAGGAGTCGGCCATTCGGCCCTTCGAGCATGCTCCGCCATTCAATGAGATCATGGCTGATCATCGACCTCAACTCCATTCACCGGCCTTATCGCCATATCCCTTGATGCCCTTACTAGTCAGAAATCTATCGACTTCTGTTTTGAATATACCCAATGACTGAGCCTCCACAGCCCTCTGGGGTAGAGAATTCCAAAGATTCACCACCCTCTGAGTGAAGAACTTTCTTCTCATCTCAGTCCTAAATGGCCGACCCCTTATTCTGAGACTGTGGCCCCTGGTTCTAGACTCCCCAGCCAGGGGAAACATCCTCCCTGCATCTACCCTGTCAAGCCCTGTAAGAATTTTGTATATTTCAATGAGATCACTTCTCATTCTTCTAAACTCTATGAGAATATAGGCCCAGTCTACTCAATCTCTCCTCATAGGACAATCCCTCCATCCCAGGAACCAGTCTGGTGAACCTTCGTTGCACTCCCTCTATAGCAAGTATATCCTTCCTTAGGTAAGGAGACCAAAACTGTACACAATACTCCAGGTGTGGTCTCACCAGGGCCCTATATAATTGCAGTAAGACGTCTTTACTCTTGTACTCAAGTCCTCTTGTAATAAAGGCCAACATACCATTTGCTTTTCTAATTGCTTGCTGTACCTGCATGTAAACTTTCAGTGATTCGTGACCACTTCACCCCAGCTGATAGTCCTATACAACGGGAGGGGTTTCTGAGCTCCCACAACCCCACGCGATGGGCAGGGGGGGGCCACCCACACCCACTGGCCGTGAGGATCCCGCTGGATCTCAACCCGGAATTCCAAGCTGGGGCTCCGGTCTCTGCTCACCGGGACAGTCTGGAGCGGGGTTCGAACCCTCCACCTCCTGACTCGGAAGGTGGGGATGGCTGCCCCCCCCCCCCCAGCCAAAGACACTCTCCAACTCTGGGGGTGAAATCTGTCGACAGCACTAACGCGAAACGGGCTCATAGCGAATCAGCAGACCCGATTTACAGCGCTCCTGATCTTTTATATCCATTGACGTCAATCGCAAGGAAGATCGGCCGCAGTGTCGAATGAGCTGCCGATTGGCTAAGAGCCCGGTTCGTGCTCCCGGAGCAGGCGGATTTCACGCCCCTCTCCGTCCTGACACACCCTTCCCAGGGTGGGTCGCCAACTCTGGTTGGGTCTCTTCCTGGAGCTCTCATCACATGACCTCCCGCCGTGAAGAGCCCCGCCCCCCACTCTCCCGTCATTGGTCCATCCTAAGGATGCCACGCCTTCCCACGGCCAATTGGACAGGGAACAGATTCTTCAATACCTGATTGGATGATTCTTGACGGTCAGTCACACAGCCGCTTTCCACCTCCCGTCTCCAATAATTTTTAAACTAATAAACAGAAGTGTTCAAAGAACATGAAAAAGACAGGATTTTGTTCAATGTCCCTGTGATTTTTCTCCTGGGTGTTGCTCCCAGCCGTGTCCTGGAGATTAATCTTCAATTTCTGGAGACTCCAGGCCAATCCTGGAGGGTTGGCAACATTATACCCAGTGCCCTGGAGGAACTGCTGGTGTCTGGGCCTCGCCTCTGAGTCAGAAGGTTGTGGATTCAAGTCCCCCTCCAGAGACCTGAGCACAAAAATCCAGGCTGACACTCGCAGTGCAGTACTGAGGGAGCGCCGCACTGTCGGAGGGGCAGTACTGAGGGAGCAGCCGCACTGTCGGAGGGGCCAGTACTGAGGGAGCGCCGCACTGTCGGAGGGGCAGTACTGAGGGAGCTCCGCACTGTCGGAGGGGCAGTACTGAGGGAGCGCCGCACTGTCGGAGGGGCCAGTACTGAGGGAGCGCCTGCACTGTCGGAGGGGCAGTACTGAGGGAGCGCTGCACTGTCGGCGGGGCAGTACTGAGGGAGCGCCGCACTGTCGGAGGGGCAGTACTGAGGGAGCGCCGCACTGTCGGAGGGACAGTACTGAGGGAGCGCTGCACTGTCGGAGGGGCAGTACTGAGGGAGCGCCGCACTGTCGGAGGGGCAGTACTGAGGGAGCGCCGCACTGTCGGAGGGGCAGTACTGAGGGAGCGCTGCACTGTCGGAGGGGCAGTACTGAGGGAGTGCCGCACTGTCGGAGGGTCAGTACTGAGGGAGCGCCGCACTGTCGAAGGGGCAGTACTGAGGGAGCGCCGCACTGTCGGAGGGGCAGTACTGAGGGAGTGCCGCACTGTCGGAGGGGCAGTACTGAGGGAGCACCGCACTGTCGGAGGGGCAGTACTGAGGGAGCGCTGCACTGTCGGAGGGGCAGTACTGAGGGAGCACCGCAGTGTCGGAGGGGCAGTACTGAGGGAGCGCTGCACTGTCGGAGGGGCAGTACTGAGGGAGCACCGCAGTGTCGGAGGGGCAGTACTGAGGGAGCGCTGCACTGTCGGAGGGGCAGTACTGAGGGAGCAGCTGCACTGTCGGAGGGGCAGTACTGAGGAAGCGCCGCACTGTTGGAGCGGCAGTACCGAGGGAGCGCTGCACTGTCGGAGGTGCCGTCTTTCGGACGAGACATTAAACCGAGTCTGCTCTCAGGTGGACGTAAAAGATCCCATGGGTCTATTTCAAAGAAGAGCAGGGCAGTTCTCCCCGGTGTCCTGGGCCAATATTTATCCCTCAACCAACATCACTAAAACAGATGATCTGGTCATTATCACATTGCTGTTTGTGGGATCTTGTTGTGCCCAAATTGGCTGCCGCGTTTCCTACACTACAACAGTGACTCCACTTCATTGGGTGTAAAGCGCTTTGGGACGTCCTGGGGTTGTGAAAGGCGCTGGAGAAATGCGAGTCTTGCTGTGTTTTTTTGTGAGGCTGTGCCTGGCCCAGCTTCCCTCCCCCTCTTCACTCGCCCCCGTCTTCTTTGTGTTGCTCATCCTTCCCGCCTGGATGTAGATCGATATCTCATCTAAATTTTCCCCTGGGACTCCTTACTGACATTTAACTAATAGAGAGGTTAACACAGTGAAACAGAAATATGGAATAGCTTAATATCAGAAACTGACTCTTCATAAATATAGAGCCGGGCTGATTATCTGCCCGCAGCAGGAAAGGAAAATTTATATTTTCCATTTGATAGGGCAGCTGATATACTGGGAGCGTCTGTGTCTGACTGGGAGTTCGTGCTACTGAATATTAGTTCAATACAACATTCATGCAATACTGTGACTTGAGCACATAATCAAGGCTGATACTCCAGTGCAGTACTGAGGGAGTGCTGCACTGTCGGAGGGGCAGTACTGAGGGAGCGCCGCACTGTCGGAGGGGCAGTACTGAGGGAGCGCCGCACTGTCGGAGGGGCAGTACTGAGGGAGCGCTGCACTGTCGGAGGGACAGTACTGAGGGAACGCCGCACTGTCGGAGGGACAGTACTGAGGGAGCGCTGCACTGTCGGAGGGCCAGTACTGAGGGAGCGCTGCACTGTCGGAGGGACAGTACTGAGGGAGCGCTGCACTGTCGGAGGGCCAGTACTGAGGGAGCGTTGCACTGTCGGAGGGACAGTACTGAGGGAGCGCTGCACTGTCGGAGGAACAGTACTGAGGGAGCGCTGCACTGTCGGAGGGACAGTACTGAGGGAGCGCTGCACTGTTGGAGGGGCAGTACTGAGGGAGCGCCGCACTGTCGGAGGGTCAGTACTGAGGGAGCGCTGCACTGTTGGAGGGGCAGTACTGAGGGAGCGCTACACTGTCGGAGGGGCAGTACTGAGGGAGCGCCGCACTGTCGGAGGGGCAGTGCTGAGGGAGTGCTGCACTGTCGGAGGGGCAGTACTGAGGGAGCGCTGCACTGTCGGAGGGGCAGTACTGAGGGAGTGCTGCACTGTCGGAGGGGCAGTGCTGAGGGAGCGCTGCACTGTTGGAGGGGCAGTACTGAGGGAGCGCTGCACTGTCGGAGGGACAGTACTGAGGGAGCGCTGCACTGTCGGAGGGACAGTACTGAGGGAGCGCCGCACTGTCGGAGGGACAGTACTGAGGGAGCGCTGCACTGTCGGAGGGACAGTACTGAGGGAGCGCCGCACTGTCGGAGGGACAGTACTGAGGGAGCGCTGCACTGTCGGAGGGACAGTACTGAGGGAGCGCCGCACTGTCGGAGGGCCAGTACTGAGGGAGCGCCGCACTGTCGGAGGGGCAGTACTGAGGGAGCGCTGCACTGTCGGAGGGACAGTACTGAGGGAGCGCCGCACTGTCGGAGGGCCAGTACTGAGGGAGCGCTGCACTGTCGGAGGGACAGTACTGAGGGAGCGCTGCACTGTCGGAGGGGCAGTACTGAGGGAGCGCTGCACTGTCGGAGGGACAGTACTGAGGGAGCGCTGCACTGTCGGAGGGCCAGTACTGAGGGAGTGCTGCACTGTCGGAGCAGCAGTACTGAGGGAGTGCTGCACTGTCGGAGGGACAGTACTGAGGGAGCGCTGCACTGTCGGAGGGCCAGTACTGAGGGAGCGCCGCACTGTCGGAGGGGCAGTACTGAGGGAGCGCCACACTGTCGGAGGGTCAGTACTGAGGGAGTGCCACACTGTCGGAGGGGCAGTACTGAGGGAGCGCCACACTGTCGGAGGGTCAGTACTGAGGGAGCGCCACACTTTCGGAGGGGCAGTACTGAGGGAGCGCCGCACTGTCGGAGGGGCAGTAGTGAGTGAGCGTTGCACTGTCGGAGGGACAGTACTGAGGGTGCGTTGCACTGTCGGAGGGACAGTACTGAGGGAGCGCTGCACTGTCGGAGGGACAGTACTGAGGGAGCGCTGCACTGTCGGAGAGGCAGTACTGAGGGAGCACCGCACTGTCGGAGGGGCAGTACTGAGGGAGCGCTGCACTGTTGGAGGGGCAGTACTGAGGGAGCGCTACACTGTCGGAGGGGCAGTACTGAGGGAGCGCCGCACTGTCGGAGGGGCAGTGCTGAGGGAGTGCTGCACTGTCGGAGGGGCAGTACTGAGGGAGCGCCACACTGTCGGAGGGACAGTACTGAGGGAGCGTTGCACTGTCGGAGGGACAGTACTGAGGTAGCGCTGCACTGTCGGAGGAACAGTACTGAGGGAGCGCTGCACTGTCGGAGGGACAGTACTGAGGGAGCGCTGCACTGTTGGAGGGGCAGTACTGAGGGAGCGCCGCACTGTCGGAGAGGCAGTACTGAGGGAGCGCTGCACTGTTGGAGGGGCAGTACTGAGGGAGCGCTACACTGTCGGAGGGGCAGTACTGAGGGAGCGCCGCACTGTCGGAGGGGCAGTGCTGAGGGAGTGCTGCACTGTCGGAGGGGCAGTACTGAGGGAGCGCTGCACTGTCGGAGGGACAGTACTGAGGGAGCGCTGCACTGTCGGAGAGCCAGTACTGAGGGAGCGCTGCACTGTCGGAGGGACAGTCCTGAGGGAGCGCTGCACTGTCGGAGGGGCAGTACTGAGGGAGCGCTGCACTGTCGGAGGGACAGTACTGAGGGAGCGCTGCACTGTCGGAGGGCCAGTACTGAGGGAGTGCTGCACTGTCGGAGCGGCAGTACTGAGGGAGTGCTGCACTGTCGGAGGGGCAGTACTGACGGAGTGCTGCACTGTCGGAGGGGCAGTACTGAGGGAGCGCTGCACTGTCGGAGGGACAGTACTGAGGGAGCGCTGCACTGTCGGAGGGCCAGTACTGAGGGAGCGCCGCACTGTCGGAGGGGCAGTACTGAGGGAGCGCCACACTGTCGGAGGGTCAGTACTGAGGGAGCGCCACACTGTCGGAGGGGCAGTACTGAGGGAGCGCCGCACTGTCGGAGGGTCAGTACTGAGGGAGCACCGCACTGTCGGAGGGTCAGTACTGAGGGAGCGTCGCACTGTCGGAGGGGCAGTACTGAGGGAGTGCCGCACTGTCGGAGGATCAGTACTGAGGGAGCGCCGCACTGTCGGAGGGGCAGTACTGAGGGAGCGCTGCACTGTTGGAGGGGCAGTACTGAGGGAGCGCTACACTGTCGGAGAGGCAGTACTGAGGGAGTGCCGCACTGTCGGAGGGGCAGTGCTGAGGGAGTGCTGCACTGTCGGAGCGGCAGTACTGAGGGAGCGCTGCACTGTCGGAGGGGCAGTACTGAGGGAGTGCTGCACTGTCGGAGGGGCAGTGCTGAGGGAGCGCTGCACTGTTGGAGGGGCAGTACTGAGGGAGTGCTGCACTGTCGGAGGGGCAGTACTGAGGGAGCGCTGCACTGTCGGAGGGGCAGTACTGAGGGAGTGCTGCACTGTCGGAGGGGCAGTACTGAGGGAGTGCTGCACCGTCGGAAAGGCAGTACTGAGGGAGCGCTGCACTGTCGGAGGGGCAGTACTGAGGGAGCGCTGCACTGTCGGAGAGGCAGTACTGAGGGAGCGCCACACTGTCGGAGGGTCAGGACTGTGGGAGTGCCGCACTGTCGGACGGTCAGGACTGAGGGAGTGCAGCACTGTCGGAGGGGCAGTACTGAGGGAATGCTACACTGTCGGAGGGGCAGTACTGAGGGAGCGCCTCACTGTCGCTGGGGCAGTACTGAGGGAGCGCTGCACTGTCGGAGAGGCAGTACTGAGGGAGCGCCGCACTGTCGGAGGGTCAGGACTGTGGGAGTGCCGCACTGTCGGAGGGTCAGGACTGAGGGAGTGCAGCATTGTCGGAGGGGCAGTACTGAGGGAGTGCTGCACTGTTGGAGGGGCAGTACTGAGGGAGCGCTGCACTGTCGGAGGGGCAGTACTGAGGGAGCGCCGCACTGTCGGAGGGGCAGTACTGAGGGAGCGCCGCACTGTCGCAGGGTCAGTACTGTTGGAGTGCTGCACTGTCGGAGGGGCAGTACTGAGGGAGTGCTGCACTGTTGGAGATGTCGTGTTTCGGATGAGACTTTAAACCGAGGCCCTGTCTGCTCTCTCAGGTGGATGTAAAAGATCCCAGGGCACTATTTGAAGAAGAGCAGGGGAGTGCTCCCCGGCGTCCTGGACAATATTTATCTCTCAACCAACATCACTAAAACAGATTATCTGGACATTTATGTCACTGTTGTTTGTGGGACCATGCTGTGCACAATTTGGCGGCCGTGTTTTCCGAAATCCGTATCCACGCTGCCACTGTGCCATTAATCGCAAGGGCTTCAATGTTGCTCACAGTCTATTCTGTGGTACTTTACAACAGTGACTGCACTTTAAAAGTACTTCATTGGCTGTAAATCGCTTTGGGACTTCCTGAGGTTGTGAAAGGCGCTGTAGAAATGCAAGTCTTTCTTTCTTTTCTTTCTATCTTTCTTTCTCTCTATCTATCTATTTCTGTCTCTCTTTCCCTCTCCTTTTCTCCCACGGCTTGTCGCCTGTACACTGCTCAGAAACGACTCTCCCTCAGGTCCTCGCTGCCCTCTGGGGCAGGGGAGAATACCCCGTGGACCTCCCCCTTTCTCCACCTCACTGCTCGGCATAGCTCCGGCTGGGATTTGAGCCTGGGACTTGGGTCCGTGTCTATCGCAGGCCCACACACCGATACTGAGCGCCACTGCTGCCCCACGTGACATTGCCCCGCAGCGATACAAGCAGATATCAGCATTACTGAGCGCGGCAGGGTGAGGAAGGGCAGAAGAAGGACATGCAGGAATGTGCTTTGAGTACCAGAAGCTTTGAGGCTCTGTCTAATAAAGAATACCCGGCTTTCTCTGTAGTCAGATGTCTAGAATGAGACAGTGAAACTGGCACCTGTGGCGACAGCCTCCGATTCCGTCTCTCGCTCGCTGACAATGTTGAGGATGTCAACTCACTGCCAAATTACTCAGTCAGGACATAGGAACAGGAGGAGGCCATTCAGCCCCTCGAGCCTGTCCCGCCATTCTATTCCATCACGGCTGATCTGTATCTTAACTCCATCTGCCCGCCTCGGTTCCGTAACCCTTAATACCCTGACCCAACAAAAATCCATCAATCTCAGTTTGGAAATTTTCAGTTGACCCCCAGCCTCAACAGCTTTTTGGGGGAGAGAGTTCCAGATTTCCTCTACCCTTTGTGTGAAGAAGTGCTTCTTGACATCACCCCTGAACGGCCAGGCTCTAATTTTAAGGTTATGCCCCCTTGTTCTGGACTCCCCCCGCCAGAGGAAATAGTTTCGCTCTATCTACCCGATCGAATCCTTTAATCATCTTAAACACCTCGATTAGATCACCCCTTAATCTTCTAAACTCGAGGGAATACAAGCCTAGTTTATGCAACCTGTCCTTATAATTTAACCCTTTTAGCCCCGGTATCATTCTGGTGAATCTGCGCTGCTCCCCCTCCAAGGCCAATATATCCTTCCTGAGGTGCGGGGCCCAGAACTGAACACAGTGTCCAGATGGGGTCTGACCAGAGCTTTATATAACTGTAGCACCTCAGCCCATCTGCTGCTGAAACCCTCATCCAGGCCTTTGTCCCCTCTAGACTATTCCAACGCTCTCCTGGCCGGCCTCCCATCTTCCACCCTCCGTAAACTTCAGCTCATCCAAACCTCTGCTGCCCCCGTGTCCTAACTCGCACCAAGTCTCGTTCACCCATCACCCCTCAGCTTGCTGACCTACATTGGCTCCCGGTCCGATAACACCTCGATTTTAAAATTCTCATCCTTGTTTTCAACTACCTCCATGGCCTCGCCCCTCCCTATCTCTGTAACCTCCTCCAGCCCCACAACCCTCCAGGATCTCTGCGCTCCTCTAATTCTGGCCTCTTGCCCATCCCCCCACTACCTTCGCTTCACCATTGGTGGCTGTGCCTTCAGCTGCCTGGGCCCTAAGCTCTGGAATTCCCTCCCTAAACCTCTCTCCCCTCCTTTAAGACGCACCTTAAAACCGACCTCTTTGACCAACCTGGGGTAGTCGTGGCCGAATGGTTAATGCGATGGACTAGAAATCCATTGGGGTTTCCTCGCGCAGGTTCGAATCCTGCCGATTACGGAAATGATGACGTCGTCCTAAAGGACCCGTTTCTTAAGGCTAAAGGGATCAAGGGATAGGGGGAGAAAGCAGGGACAGGGTTCTGAATTTGGATGATCAGCCATGATCGCATTGAATGGCGGAGCAGGCTAGAGGGGCCGAATGGCCTACTCCTGCTCCTATCTTCTATGTTTCCATGTCAAATGCCCTAATATCTCCTCATGTGGCTCGATGTCAAATTCTGTTTGATAATCGCACGTGTGAAGCACCTTGGGACGTTAAAGGTGCTGTATAAATGCAAGTTGTTGTTGTAACATAACTTCCTTCTCTCTGACCTCCATTCAGTCACAGAGCCAGCAAGGACATCAAGCATGCTGTAAATCCATTGCTTTCACTACAATCCGTCTCACGCACAGAATCGGGACCTCCTTTAGGAAGCCAAGCATGCTGAATGCACAGGGCATTTCTGGTCCTGAGGCACAATCACTGGGTTCTCCTGGATGCCAGCTGTGGCTCAGTGGGCGGCACTCTCGCCTCTGGGGCCGAAGGTTGTGGGTTCAGGTCCCACTCCAGAGACTCAAGCACAAAATCTAGGCTGACACTCCCAGTGTAGTGCTGAGGGAGTGCCGCACTGTCAGAGGTGCTGTCTTTCAGCTGTGACTGCTGACACGGCGCCTGGGGGGCCGAGTCTAAACACCGTCCTGGAGCCGCGCATGCGCACCCGATGTTTAAACCGGGACCCCGTCTGCCCTCTCAGGTGGACGTAAAAGATCCCATGGCAGCTATTTGAAGAAGAGCAGGGGAGTTCTCTCCGGTGTCCTGGCCAATATTTATCCCTCAACCAACAGATTATCAGGTCATTATCTCATTGCTGTTTGTGGGATCTTGCTGTGCATAAATTGGCTGCTGCGTTTCCCACATTACAACAGTGACTACACTTCAAAAGTATTTCATTGGTTGTAAAGCGCTTTGGGACGTCCTGAGGTCGTGAAAGGCGCTGTAGAAATGCAAGATCTTTCTTTACCTATCGGAGACTGTGGGAGCACCTTCACCACACGGACTGCAGCTGTTCAAGAAGAAGGCTCACCACCACCTTCTCAAGGGGCAGCTAGGGACGGGCAACAAATGCCGGCCTTGTAGAGACGTCCACATCCCGAGAATGAATAAAAAAATGATTACAGTGTTGCTGCCTCTGTATATTTTCAGTGGCTGGAGATGTTTTGTAGGTCAGTAATGACGAATTGTACTTTGCAGGTAGGAGGTTGTGCCAAGTTGCAAGAGTATTATTGGAATCCTGAGCATTCAGCACTCAGTGCGGTTATTTATCATTAAACAGCGTGCAGTAGTCCAGCTCCAGGGACCTCAGTAACAGGTCTCCACATTAATGCAAAAAGCTCACAGCTGTGTTACCGTTCTATAATTGCTGATACCAAACCCATTAACAACCCGAATCTGCCTCAGCGCTGTTTATTTGTTTAAAAGCCATTCCTAAATATCTTGCAAATGTTGCTGGGTCATGGCTGGAGACTGGGGAGAAATACTTAAAAGAAAGGCCCTGCGGGAAAAAAGAGCCGGGATCCCTTCATAATCGGAAAAGTGACGAATCGTCCTTTGGGGCCAGATAAGTGGGAGCCCTTTGGGGGGTTGCGCTGGCTCAAAGATGACCCGATTGGTAACAGATGATTGGAACCAAGCCGCCTTATGTGGTAGGCGCATCCGTCTGATGTCTGTGGCAGGTAGGTCCGCAGGCGCTGTTGATGATTGGATTGAACAAGGTTTGGTGTCAGAACCTAGTACTTACAGCACAGAAACAGGCCATTCGGCCCAACTGGTCCGTGCCGGTGTTTATGCTCCACACGAGCCTCCTCCCACCCCTCTTCTTCTCACCCTATCAACATATCCCTCTATTCCTCTCTCCCGCTTGTGTTTATCTATCTTCACCTTAAATGCATCTATACTATTCGCCTCAACCACTCCCTGTGGTAGCGAGTTCCACATTCTGACCACTCTCTGGGTAAAGAAGTTTCTCCTGAATTCCCTACTGGATTTATTAGTGACTATCTTATATTTATGGCCCCTAGTTCTGGTCCCCCCCACAAGTGGAAACATCTTCTCTCCGTCTACCCTATCGAACCCCTTCATAATCTTAAAGATCCATCTCAGCATCTATGTTATTCGCTTCAACCACTCCATGTGGTAGCGAGTTCCACATTCTGTTACCGTAGAAACTGTTACCTTAGCGACAGTATTCGATGCTACCTGTGACTGGCCAACGGCGAGTGTCGGGCGGTGGTTATGTAACCCGGCCACCTCCAGGAAGAGTCAGGGGCTTTGGACGGGTGAGCCACTGTAGAAGTGTGGGAGTCTCGATGGAGGAAACGCTTCCAAAGGTGGATGAGCTAATCCTTCAATTAGCCGACGGCCTCCACAACCTGCAAACCATGACATCGCCGCAGTACAGAACATAAGAACATAACATAAGAAATAGGAGCAGGAGTCGGCCATTTGGCTCCTCGAGCCTGATCTTCTACCTCATCTCCACTTTCCTTAATATCCAAAAATCTATCGATCTCTGTCTTGAATATACTCAACGACTGAGCCTCCACAGCCCTCTGGGGTAGAGAATTCCAAAGATTCACCGCCCTCTGAGTGAAGAAATTTCTCCTCATCTCAGTCCTAAATGACCGAACCCTTATTCTGAGACTGTGACCTCTGGTTCTAGACTCCCCAGCCAGGGGAAACATCCTCCCTGCATCGACCCTGTCAAGCCCTGTAAGAATTTTGTATGTTTCAATGAGATCACCTCTCATTCTTCTAAACTCTAGAGAATATAGGCCTAGTCTACTCAATCTCTCCTCATAGGACAGTCCCCCCATCCCAGGAATCAGTCTGGTGAACCTTCATTGTACTCCCACTATGGCAAGTATATCCTTCCTTAGGTAAGGAGAGCAAAACTGTACACAATACTCCAGGTGTGGTCTCACTAGGGCCCTATTTTGGGCCAAAAATTCGGCCCTTCCTGGGTGAGTACGCGCTGTGTACTCACCCGTAAGGCCCCCTGAAGTGCCAGTTTCCTGCATGCACTGCGCATGTGCGGGAAACCGGAACTTCCAGTCTGGTGAAGGGGGCGGTTCAGAGGTGAACCGCGTGCGCGGTAGAGGCTGCGCGCACGCAGCAAACGTAGGTTTTTTTTCAGGTTTCTACGGGAGGGTAAGTATTGAAGAAGCTGCGCTTTTAAAAAGGAGGCGCAGGACCTGTTTTCAACAAGGTAAGTGGTTAATTAATTACAATTTTAAATTTTTTTCAACAGGTTTATCTTTTTTAGATACTTTAAAGAAAAGTAAGTTTATTTTTAGCACTCTTAAATAAAAGTATTTTAATTTTTTCAAAAATTTTAATTTTTGTTTAAAGTGGTTAATTTATTTAACTATAGTTATTTTATAAATGTGATGGTTTTAAAAACAAATTATTTTAAGTTTAGCTGTTCTTTTGGGGCCGATTTCAATTCACAGATTTGACAGGTCTTCCTGTCAAATCTATGAATGAAAGATGGTCTGTTGCCATTGGCTCTCCATGGCCCACGTGATCCCAGGGGACGCGTCGCACTAACTGCGCCCCTGGGACATGCAAGCACTGCGCGCCGGCTCTTGGAGCAGGCCCAGGAGCTGAAGTTCCCGTGGGCCCAGAGGTCAACGGCAGGCGCGGTAGGTAAGTGCGCGTGCGATCCTTACCCCCGCGGCAAGCCGGAGAGGCGAATTTCAGGGCCATTATTGCAGTAAGACGTCTTTACTCTTGTACTCAAGTCCTCTTGTAATAAAGGCCAAGAGAAAGAAAGAAAGAAGCGAGGAAGGAAGAGAGGAAGAAAGGGAGGAAGGGAGGAAGGAAAGAAAGAAAGAAAGACTTGGATATCTCCAGCGCCTTTCACAACTTCAGGACGTCATAAAGTGCTTCACAGCTAATGAAGGCCTTTTGAAGTGTAGTCACTGTTGTAAAGTGCCACAAAACAGACTTGTTGGCAACATTGAAGTCCATGGGATTAAAGGGACAGTGGCTGTGTGGATACAAAATTGGCTAAGGGACAGTAAGCAGAGAGTAGTGGTGAACGGTTGTTTTTCAGACTGGAGGGAGTTGTACAGTGGTGTTCCCCAGGGGTCGGTGTTAGGATCACTGCTCTTTTTGATATATATTAATGACCTGGACTTGGGTACACGGCACAATTACAAAGTTTGCAGATGACACGAAACTCGGAAATGTAGTAAACAGTGAGGCGGATAGTAACAGACTTTAGGAGGACACAGACAGACTGGTGAAATGGGCAGACACACGGCAGATGAAATTTAACACAGAGAAGTGTGAAGTGATTCATTTCAGTAGGAAGAATGAGGAGAGACAATATAAACTAAATGGGACAATTTTAAATGGGGTGCAGGAACAGAGAGACCTGGGGGTGTTCGTACACAAATCTTTGAAGGTGGCAGGACAAGTTGAGAAAGCTGTTAAAAAAGCATATGGGATTCTGGGCTTTATAAATAGAGGAATAGAGTACAAAAGCAAGGAGCTGATGCTAAACCTTTATAAAACACAGGATAGGTTCCAGCTGGAGTATTGTGGCCAATTCTGGGCACCGCACTTTAGGAAGGATATCAAGGCCTTGGAGAGGGTGCAGAGGAGATTTACTAGAATGGTTCCAGGGGATGAGGGGGTTCAGTTATGTGGAGAGACTGGAGAAGCTGGGGTTGTTCTCCTTGGAGCAGAGAATTTATGGGGAGATTTGAGAGATGTGTTCAAAATTATGAAGGGTTTTTTATAGAGTACATAAGGGGAAACTGTTTCCAGTGACTGAAGGGTCGGTAACCAGAGGACACAGATTTAAGGTGATTGGCAAAAGAACCAGAGGGGAGATGAGGACATTTTTTATGGGCCTCTGGATTACTAGTCCAGTAACATAACCATTATGCTGCTGGAACGTCCAGAGGTTGTGAAAGGCACTATATAAATACAAGTCTTTCTTTTTTTATTTTCAGGGATCGGGAGTGTAGGAGTCAGTGTGAATGGTAGAATCAAAGAAGACTTGCATTCATATATAATGTAGAAACTCGGCAGCCAATTTGTGTACAGCAAGCTCCTACAAACAGCAATGTGATAACTGACCAGATATTCTGGGCTAGAAATTCATGTACTTACCGCCACTGCATAGCGCCGCTCTTTTGCCAGCTGGTGGCGGGTCCCGCGGCGGCCGCCATATTCCTCTGCCCCTTTGCGCTGCCGGTAACTGTCAGCTCCCTGGAAAAAAAATTGGTGGTGTGGTGACATCAATCGGCGTGCAACGGCGACTTAACATCACCGACGCAAACTTCGACCCTAGCGCTGGGTCCGAAGCAGGCCAGGTTAACCTAGCGTGCAAGTAGGCTGACAGTGGTGATGTCAGCAGCTCTTAAAGAGACACACACATCTTTCAGGTAAGTATGAATTTAAGGGTTTGGACTGTTATTTTTGGATTTTATTGAAGTGGTGGCTTGCTGCAATAGATGTGAAAAGTTTTTTAAGTGTGTAGGGAATACTGCTGGACGCTTGCAAGGGCTCGGATGGTAAATGAAGGCCTTTGAGAAGACAGAACATGCTGCGAATACTCAGCAGGTCACGCAACATCCGTGGAGAGAAAAACAGAGTTCATGTCTCAGGTCAACATGCTGCCTGACCAACTGAGTATTTCCAGCATTTTGTGCTGTCGTTTCACATTTACAGCATCCGCTTGCAGAGGGAAGAGGAAGATGCAGAAGAGGAGGAATCAGATGGAAGGATGCATCCCAGGCAGCCCCTTTGTGGCCGGGATATCCGGGATTAAATCATCTGCCTGCGGTCCCACTGGCTGGGTAGGCGACCTCTTCTTGTTGGCCCACTGGCTGGGCAGGCTGCATTTCTTGGGTGTGTGAAATGAGGAAGGCACAAGGGGGGAGTTGTGCTGACAGGAGGGCGGGAAAGCAAGAGGTGCATGCCAGAAGGAGGATAACGTACAAAGATACCAGCATCTTGTATCCTTTCAGCCCCGCCGCTGGCCAAGGGCTCAACCATGCTCCTGCCAAGAATGGCCGGCACCGTCTCCTCCAAGGGGGTGAGGTGAGGCTAGGAATGGGAGATGTGCCCCGTCATTGGTGCAGATTGTTGGTAGGTGAGTGATTGGGAGTCGTGCATTGAGCAGTGTGTGAGGCTCGTGGTGCAGTTGGTAGGAGACGGCTTTTCAAGATGCATTCACTGATCTTGACCAGTGGTCTGAGGCCATGAAGCTTCTTTAGGCACTGGAGCCAGGTGGTGGGGCAACACTGCTGGCAGTGACGGCCTTGGTGATGTGGTCCCGCATTGTTCTTTCTGGAGGGCCAGTCTTGCAGTGTTGACCTCCTCCACAAAGCTGGAGTGCTACGTGTGAGACCCTCGGTGCCCCTTCACTGGCTTGCTGAGCCATTTGTGTTAGTGCTGAGGCAGTTTTTCCATTTGTTGAGGTTAGGAAGGTAATTCAGCTTTAACCGCTGAATATTCACATTTGGAACTTCTTTTAAATATTGAATATTTCTTAAAAGGCAGAAAGGGCTGAAAAATTTATTGATTCACTGCATTTTATATTTTATTGCTTCAGTGTGCGTGGCCCCTTTAATTCTCAGACTTCTTCATTGCCCACAATTCACTGCGAGCTCCACAGCTTCGCTCCCATTGGCTGTGGAAAGCTGCAACGCCGGACCTGGGCAGGAACTTCATCCCAGATCGCTCCTGCAACGCCACCAGGACGGCGTGGCACGGAGGGAAAGCACTGCGCCACCGATCTCCATGCCCCCCCAGACCAATTTCACTCGGTTAGCGTTGCGGCCATTTCCAGCGGCCGTTAACTGCAACTTTGCCGGCAAACACTGATTTTTCCTCCTCTTTTTTTTGTGATGTTGGTTGTGGGATAAATATTGTCCAAGACACGGGGGAGAACTCCCCGGCTTTTCTTCAAAATTATACCATGGGATCTTTTACGTCCACCTGAGAGAGCAGAAGGGGCCTCAGTTTAACTTCCCCTCTGAAAGACGGCACCTCCGACAGTGCAGCACTCCCTCAGTACTATACCCTCTGACAGTGCGGCGCTCCCTCAGCACTGCCCCTCTGACAGTGCGGCGCTCCCTCAGCACTGCCCCTCCGACAGTGCGGCGCTCCCTCAGCACTATACCCTCTGACAGTGCGGCGCTCCCTCAGCACTGCCCCTCCGACAGTGCGGCGCTCCCTCAGCACTACCCCTCCGACAGTGCGGCGCTCCCTCAGCACTGCCCCTCCGACAGTGCGGCGCTCCCTCAGCACTGCCCCTCCGACAGTGCGGCGCTCCCTCAGCACTGCCCCTCCGACAGTGCGGCGCTCCCTCAGCACTGCCCCTCCGACAGTGCGGCGCTCCCTCAGCACTGCCCCTCTGACAGTGCGGCGCTCCCTCAGTACTGCCCCTCCGACAGTGCGGCGCTCCCTCAGTACTGCCCCTCCGACAGTGCAGCGCTCCCTCAGTACTGCCCTCCGACAGTGCAGCGCTCCCTCAGTACTGCCCTTCCGACAGTGCAGCGCTCCCTCAGTACTGCCCCTCCGACAGTGCGGTGCTCCCTCAGTACTGCCCCTCCGACAGTGCAGCACTCCCTCAGTACTGCAATGGAATGTCAGCCTAGATTATGTGCTTATGTCTCTGGAGTTGAACCTGAGAAATGAACTGGTCTTTTCCTCTTCAAGATTCCGATGAGCTTGTGCATTTCCAGCACTTTCTGCTTTTAATTTCAGATCTTTAGCACTTTTTTAATCGTGCCATGTGATTTACTGCTCCTTTCTGCTTGGCTGGAGGGAGGGAGTAGGTTAAAATTCACAGCGCTGTGAGGTAGTGTTCAGGACACAGATAGATTTGTTCAGAGGGTGTGGGTCTCTTGGGTGCTGTAAAAGGTTTTTAATGGATATTTGGAGATGAGTGAATTCTCCAGGTTCATAATCCTGAAGTTAGAATAAAATTCTGCTTGCGTCAAGTCACGAAAAATGAGAAAACTTACGTCAGAGCTGCATTAGAAACTGGGTCACATTCTCATCTGGGATAGTAACTCAATTACTTTGAACAACAACGAATCTCTGATTTGATTGTCTGACAGACACTGAAATATTTCAGCATTATCTCGTGAAATGTAAGGATTTGGGTTAACAGGCTAAAAGAGGAAGTTCCGATGACGGGGATCTGAGTTGTCAACCTGTCTTTCCACTTTTGCTGGATGACCTGCTCTATTTTTTTTTCTTTCCTATTCAGAGGGAAAGTTGGTTCTGCTGAATGTAACCGGTGTAATCTTAAATATGACTTCTTCCCCTTTTGTTACTGTGGTGCGGGTGATGCTGGCAAGGCTGGCACTTATTGCTCATCTCAAGAAAGAAAGAAAGACTTACATTTATGTCGCACCTTTCACGACCACCGGACGTCCCAAAGTGCTTTACAGCCAATGAAGTACTTGTTGAAGTGTAGTCGTTGTTGTAATGTGGAAACGCGGCTGCCAATTTGCGCTCAGCAAGCTCCCACAAACAGCGACGTGATAATGACCAGATAATCTGTTCTTTATTACTGTTGATTGAGGGACAAATATTAGCCAGGACACTGGGGAGAACTCCCCTGCTCTTCTTCAAATAATGCCATGAGATCTTTTACGTCCACCTGAGAGAGCAGACGGGACCTCGGTTTAGCACTTAATCCGACAGTGCAGTGCTCCCTCAGTACTGCCCCTCCGACAGTGTGGCGCTCCCTCAGTACTGCCCCTCCGACAGTGTGGCGCTCCCTCAGTACTGCCCCTCCGACAGTGCCGCACTCCCTCAGTACTGCCCCTCCGACAGTGCAGCACTCCCTCAGTACTGCCCCTCCGACAGTGCAGCGCTCCCTCAGTACTGCCCCTCCGTCAGTGCGGCGCTCCCTCAGTACTGCCCCTCCGACAGTGCAGCGCTCCCTCAGTACTGCCCCTCTGACAGTGCAGCACTCCCTCAGTACTGCCCCTCCGACAGTGCAGCGCTCCCTCAGTACTGCCCCTCCGACAGTGCGGCGCTCCCTCAGTACTGCCCCTCCGACAGTGCAGCGCTCCCTCAGTACTGCCCCTCCGACAGTGCAGCGCTCCTTCAGTACTGCCCCTCCGACAGTGCGGCGCTCCCTCAGTACTGCCCCTCCGACAGTGCAGCGCTCCCTCAGTACTGCCCCTCCGACAGTGCGGCACTCCCTCAGTACTGCCCCTCCGACAGTGCGGCGCTCCCTCAGTACTGCCCCTCCGACAGTGCAGCGCTCCCTCAGTACCGCCCCTCTGACAGTGCGGCGCTCCCTCAGTACTGCCCCTCCGACAGTGCAGCCCTCCCTCAGTACTGACCCTCCGACAGTGCAGCGCTCCCTCAGTACTGCCCCTCCGACAGTGCAGCGCTCCCTCAGTACTGCCCCTCCGACAGTGCAGCGCTCCCTCAGTACTGACCCTCCGACAGTGCAGTGCTCCCTCAGTACTGACCCTCCGACAGTGCAGCGGAAGCTCCCTCAGTACTGCCCCTCCGACAGTGCAGCGCTCCCTCAGTACTGACCCTCCGACAGTGCAGCACTCCCTCAGTACTGCCCCTCCGACAGTGCAGCGCTCCCTCAGTACTGCACTGAAGTGTCAGCCTGGCGTTACGTGCTCAAGTCTCTGGAGTGGGACTTGAACCCACAATTATAAGCTCTTCTCGATCTTCCTGGCTGCAATGCTCCATCTCACCCTCAGTAAGCTCCCTGCTGGAGTGGAGCTAATCTACAGAACAAACGGGAAACTGTTCAACCTCCGTCGCCTCCAGTCCAGATCCAAGGTCGTCCCATCCTCTGTCATCGAATTACAGTATGCAGACGACGCTTGCGTCTGCGCAAACTCTGATGTCGAACTCCAAACCATCGTCAACACCTTCATCGAAGCGTACGAGAGCATGGGCCTTACACTAAACATCTGTAAGTCAAAGGTCCTCTACCAACCTGCCCCTGCCACACAGTACTGCCCCCCGATTATCAAAATCCACGACAAGGCCTTAGACAACGTGGACCACTTTCCATACCTCGGGAGCCTACTGTCAACAAGGGCAGACGTCAATGACGAAGTCCAACACCGCCTTCAGTGTGCCAGTGCAGCCTTCGGTCACCTGAGGAAGAGAGTGTTTGAAGACCAGGACCTCAAACCCAGCACCAAGCTCATGGTCTACAGAGCAGTAGTGATACCCGCCCTGCTGTATGCCTCAGAGACATGGACCATGTACAGCAGGCATCTCAAAGCACTGGAGAGGTACCCACCAACGCTGCCTCCGCAAGATCCTGCAAATCCATTGGCAGGATAGGCGTACCAACGTCAGTGTTCTCGCTCAGGCCAACATCCCCAGCATAGAAGCTTTGACCACTCTCGATCAGCTTCGATGGATGGGCCACATCGTCCGCATGCCCGATACGAGACTCCCAAAACAAGCGCTCTACTCGGAGCTCCGACACGGCAAGAGAGCCCCAGGTGGGCAGAGGAAACGCTTCAAGGACACCCTCAAAGCCTCCTTGAAAAAGTGCAACATCCCCACCGACACCTGGGAATCCCTGGCCCAAGACCACACAAAGTGGAGGAGAAGCATCCGGGAAGGCGCCGAACGTCTCGAGCCTCTTCGCTGGGAGCAAGCGGAAGCCAAGCGCAAACAGCGGAAGGAGCGCACGTCAACCCAAGCACCCCACCCACCCGCCCCTTCAACCACCGTCTGCCCCACCTGTGACAGAGACTGTAGGTCCCACATTGGACTCATCAGTCACCAGATAACTCATTTTTAGTGTGGAAGCAAGTCATCCTCGGTTCCGAGGGACTGCCTAAGAAGAAGATAGATAGGTATCGAAATTCGGTCTGGAAAGTTGTTGACCTGACATTCATTTTACTATAATTACACCGAATCTACAGCACACGAACAGACCCAACTGGTCCATGCCGGTGTTTACGCTCTGCACGAGCCTCCCCCCCATTCTAATAACCTTTTCCCACCCTGGCCCTCATATCCTGCAGGTGTGCATCAAAGCCGCACCTTGAAGGCATCAACGCTCTCTGTTCAGTCACTCCATGTAGTAGCGATGTGCACATTCTCACCACCTTTGACTGCAGTTTTATTAATAACACATCTGGTCATGTCAAATCCAATTGTGCCCGAATTGGATATAACCTCTTACAGGATATCCGTACCGCTCTCTCTATCCTGTGCAAACCTAATTGCTTAGAATCATAGAATCATAGAAAGGTTACAGCACAGAAGGACGCCATTCGGCCCGTCGAGCCCGTGCCGGCTCCCTGCAAGAGCACCTCAGCTAGTCCCACTCTCCCACCCTTTCCCTGTAGCCCTGCAAATTTCTTTCCTTCAGATACTTATCCAATTCCCTTTTGAAAGCTGTGATTGAATCTGCCTCCACCACCCTTTCAGGAAGTGCATTCCAGATCCTAACCACTCGCTGCGTAAAAAGTTTTTCTTACGTCGCCTTTGGTTCTTCTGCCAATCACCTTAAATCTGTGTCCTCTGATTCTCGACCCTTCCGCCAATGGGAACAGTTTCTCTCTATCTACTCTGTCCAGACCCCTCCTGATTTTGAACACCTCTATCAAATCTCCTCTCAATCTTCTCTGCTCCAAGGAGAACAACTCCAGCTTCTCCAGTCTATCAACGTAACTGAAGTCCCTCATTCCTGGAATCATTCTCGTAAATCTTTTCTGCACCTTCTCTAAGGTCTTCACATCCTTCCTAAAGTGCGGTGCCCAGAATTGGACACAATACTCCATTAAATGGTAGCGCCCCAAGCAGGAGGCGGGGCTACTGGAAGCGCTCCTCCTCCCTCTTGGGGCGCTCCCATTGAATATCGCGCCGCTATATGCAGCAGCACCACCCGCATCGGCACGTAACGCTGCGGTACTGCAGGTCTCCCTCCCCTGATTAAAGGGGAGGGGCCTAGCGCAGCGCGCACCGGGGCCCTGCTGGACCGCCGGGGAGCGGGGTGCCGGCAAAAGAGCCCGGCACTCGGGAGGAGCGCCGGGCTGACCGATCGCGGCCGGCACCCCACAGGAGGAGGCGAGAGGGGGCAGGTGCTGGCAGGCGGCCCCAAAAAAATGGCCGCCCGGCACCTGCCCTTTAATTATCGCCGCCCCGGCCGCAGAAACCCCCCCCACCGACCCTGTCAGAAATAGCGTCCCACGGCACAAGCAAAGTTTGCGGGTGGGGCGCGAGCGGGGCACTGCGCACGGCGATGATGTCATCGCTGAATTTCGCGGGAGGTGTTAGCGGCACTACACTCGGGCTAAGTTTGTTAGCGCGCGCTAATGGGAGGCGCAAAGCAACCAAATTTTGCCCCCTATACCTCTATTTTTCAAGCCCAGGACCCCATAAGCCTTTTTAACTGATTTCTCAACCTGCCCTGCCACCTTCAATGATTTGTGCACACATACCCCCAGGTCTCTCTGTTCATGCACCCTCCCTAGGATTGAACCATTTAGTTTATATTGCCTCTCCCCATTCTTTCTACCAAAATGTATCACTTCGCACTTTTTTGCGTTAAATTTCATCTGCCACATGTCTGCCCATTTCACCAGCCTGTCTATGTCCTCTTGAAGTCTGTCACTCTCCTCCTCACTGTTCACTATACTTCCAAGTTTTGTGTCATCTGCAAATTTTGAAATTATGCCCTGTACACCCACATCCAAGTCATTAATATATATCAAGAAAAGCAGTGGTCCTAGAACCGACCCCTGGGGAACACCACTGTGTACCTTCCTCCAGTCCGAAAAACAAACATTCACCACTACTCTCTGTTTCCTGTCACTTAGCCAATTTCGTATCCATGCTGCCACTGTCCCTTTTATTCCATGGGCTTCACTTTGCTGGCATGCCTATTATGTGACACTTTGTCGAATGCCTTTTGGAAATCCATGTACACCACGTCAACCGCATTACCCTCATCAACCCTCTCTGTACTGCATCATAAATCTCAATCCTGAAACGTTAACTCTGTTTCTCTCTCCACGGATGCTGCCTGGCCTGCTGAGTTTTTCCAGCGTTTTCTGTTGTTATTTCGGATTTCCAGCATCCGCAGTATTTTGCTATCGTATTAGTTAAACACGATTTGCCTTTAACAAATCCCTGCTGGCTTTCCTTAATTAATCCACACCTATCCAAGTGACTGTTAATTTTGTCCTTGACTACTGTTTCTAAAGCTTCCCCACTACCGAGGTCAAACTGACTGGCCTGTAGTTGCTGGGTTTATCTTTACACCTTTTTTGAACAATGGTGTAACATTTGCAATTCTCCAGTCCTCTGGCACCACCCCCGTGTCTAAGGAGGATTGGAAGATTATGGCCAGTACCTCCGCGATTTCCTCCCTCAATTCCCTCAGCATCCTAGGATGCATCCCATCCATTCCTGGTGATTTATCTACTTTAAGTACAATCAGCCTTTCTATTACCTCTTCTTTATCAATTTTTATACTATCAAGTGTCTCCACTACCTCCTCCTTCACTATGTTTATGGCAGCATCCTCTTCCTTGATGAAGACAGATGCAAAGTACTCATTTAGTACCTCAGCCATACCCTCTGCCTCCGTGCATAGGGCTCCTTTTTGGTCCCGAATCGGCCCCACCCCTCCTCTTACTACCCTTTTACTATTTATATGCCTATAGGAGACTTTTGGATTACCTTTTATGTTGGCTGCCATTCCATTCTCATACCCTCTCTTTTCCCCTTTTATTTTCTTTTTCACTTCTCCTCTGACCTTTCTATATTTAGCCTGATTCTCAGATGTATTTGCAACCTGACATCTGTCAACCGCACTCTTTTTCTGCTTCATCATATTCTCTATCTGTTTCGTCATCCAGGGAGCTCTGGCTTTAGTTGCCCTGCCTTTCCCCCTAGTGGGAATGTACCTCAACTGTACCCGAACTATTTCCTCTTTAAAGGCATTGTTCCAATACAGTTTTGCCTGCCAATCTTTGATTCCTGTTTACCCGGGCCAGATCCATTCTCATCCCACTGAAATTGGCCTTCCCCCAGTTAAACATTCTTACTCTAGATTGTTCCCTGTCCTTTTCTATAGCTAATCTAAACCTTATGATACTATGATCACTGTTCCCTAAATGTTCATCTACTGACACTTGCTCCACTTGACCCACCTCATTCCCCAGAACCAGATCCAGCAATGCCTCCTCCCTTGTTGGGCCGGAAACATACTGATCAAGAAAGTTCTCCTGAACACACTTCAGAAATTGTTCCCCTTCTCTGCCCTTTACACTATTACAATCTCAGTCTATATTAGGATAGTTGAAGTCCCCCATTATTACTACTCTATAGCTCTTGCATCTCTCTGTAATTTCTCTGCAAATTTGCTCCTCCATATCTTTCCCACTATTTGGTGGTCTATAGAATACACCTAGTAGTGTAATGGCCCCTCTATTATTTCTTAACTCTAGCCATATAGATTCGGTCCTTGACCCCTCTAGGATATCCTTCTTCTCCAGCACTGTAACATTCTCCTTAACCAATACTGCCACCCCACCTCCTATCTTGCCTTCCCTATCTCTCCTGAACACCTTATGACCAGGAATATTTAATACCCAATCCTGCCCTTTTTTGAGCCAGGTCTCAGTTATTGCCACAAAATCATATTCCCATGTGGCTATTTGTGCCTGCAGCTCACTTACCTTGTTTACTACGCTTCGTGCACTCACATACATACACTGTAAACCCATCTTAGACCATCCTGTATTCTCTTAGTTTGACCGCACCCAATACCTTATCATTTCTTACTTTAGTGCTCTCTGCCTCTCCCAATCCTTTGAGCACTTTATTTCCCCTTTCTAATGTTACATCCTGGTGCCCACCCCACTGCCAAATTAGGTTAAACCCTCCCAACAGCACTAGCAAACCTCCCCGCGAGGATATTGGTTCTGGCCCTGTTGAGGGGCAACCTGTCCAGCCCCCACCTCCCCCAGGAATCTGAATCCCTCCCTCCTGCACCATCTCTCCAGCCAAGCATTCATCTGCTCTATCCTCCTATTTCTATACTCACTCGCACGTGGCACCGGGAGTAATCCGGAGATTACTACCTTTGAGGTCCTGCTTTTTAATCTCTTTCCCAGTTCCCTAAAATTTGCCTGCAGGATCTCATCCCTCTTTCTACCTATGTCGTTGGTACCGATATGGACCACGACCTCTGGCTGTTCACCCTCCCCCCTCAGAATGTTCTGCAGCCGCTCAGTGACATCCTTGACCCTGGAACCAGGGAGGCAACATACCATCCTGGAGTCACGTCTGCGGCCACAGAAACGCCTGTCTGCTCCCCTAACTGTCGAATCCCCTATCACTATTGCTTTCCCTATCTTCCTCCCCCCCCCCCCCCCAACGCCCCCCCATGTAGCTGAGCCACCTGTGGTGCCGCAGACTTGGCTCTGGCTGTACTTCCCAGAGGAACCATCGCCCTCACCAGTACTCAGAACCGAGAGCGAGATACACTCAGGAGACTCCTGCAATACCTGCCTGGTCCTCCTCTTCTGTCTGGTGGTCACCCTTTCTGCCTGCGCACTCTTTAGCTGCGGGGTGACCACCTCCTGAAACGTGCTATCCACGTAGCTCTCAGCCTCACGGATGCACCGCAGTGACACCAGCTGCTGCTCAAGCTCCAAAGCCCGGAGTTCAAGCTCCTCCAGCTGATGACACTTCCTACACATGTGGTTGTCCAGGACACGGGAAGCATCCTGGAGTCCCCACATGGCACAGGATGTGCATTCCACGGGACTGAGCTGCTCTGCCATGCCTCTACTAATAGACTATTAACTAGAAACACTTACCAGCTACTCACCAATCCGCTCCTTCCCTGGTTGTGACGTCACTTTAGCTGTTTTGCAGTTGTTGCTTTTGTTGTTGTTTTTGCTGGAGGTTCTCGGCCTCCTCGCTGCTCCGGTCTGCGCACTCGCTGGGACTCCCGCTCGATTTATCCTCCGCCTCCTCGCTGCTCCGGTCTGCGCACTCGCTGGGCCTCCCGCTCGATTTATCCTCCGCCTCCTCGCTGCTCCGGTCTGTGCACTCTCTGGGCCTCCCGCTCGATTTATCCTCCGCCTCCTCGCTGCTCCGGTCTGCGCACTCGCTGGGCCTCCCGCTCGATTTATCCTCCGCCTCCTCGCTGCTCTGGTCTGTGCACTCGCTGGGCCTCCCGCTCGATTTATCCTCCGCCTCCTGCTGTCGTGTGACGTCACTCCTTGTTTTTTTAAGCTGCCTCCGCTCCCGCTCAGGTCCGCACTGTGTCCTGGGCTTTCTCCGGTGCTCCCTTTAAGCTGCTGCTCCCGCGCGGGTCCGCACTGTATCCTGGGCCTTCTCCTCTCAGCTCCCTTTAAGCTGCTGCTCCCACGCGGGACCGCACTGTGTCCTGGGCCTTCTCCGGTGCTCCCTTTAAGCCGCTGCTCCTGCTCAGGTCCGTGTTAAAACCGTGTTGACTACCTCAACCTCTTGCGCAGCGCATGGAGAGTGCAGGCTGAAGGGAGATGTTATTGATTGGTAACAGAACTCATAAAGAATGCAGAGGGCTGGGGGGTGCGGGGGAAGGAATGGAAAAAGCAAAGTCAGGGAATGCTTTTACAACAAACAGCAAGTTCAGCAAAAAGATCTGTCAGCAAACCCACCCTTCCTTTAATGAGTTTTACAGTATTGCATTTTGATAAAAGCTTGTCAGCGTGCATGGGAGGTTCAGGCTGAAACTTGGCACGTTTGAAGGATTGCATTGTGGCAGATCAATCTCCTCTGGGCTCTGGGCTCTGGGCTCTGAGCTGGCGAGTGCTGGCCTGCTCCAGGGTGAAGCTAGTGTTCGATAAACTCAAGCTCACCTGAGAGCTTAACCAAGCTTTAGTATTTCAGCTGGATTTTGAAAATCCAAGGGCCAATATAATTTTACCAAATGTGGTGTGTTTCCACTGGCGGGGGGAGTTTAACACTAGGGGCCATCAATATAAGATAGTCACTAATAAATCCAATAGGGAATTCAGGAGAATATTTAGAATGTGGAACTCGCTACCACAGGGAGTGGTTGAGGCGAATAGTATCGATGCATTTAAGGGGAAGCTGGATAAACACATGAGGGAGAAAGGAATAGAAGGAGATGGTGATGGGGTGAGATGAAGAGGGTGGGAGGAGGCTGGTGTGGAGCACAAACACCGGCACGGACCAGTTGGGCCGAATGGCCTGTTTCTGTGCTGGAAATTCTATGTAATTTTATGTTAAAAAAGAGAGACTGAATATAAATCATATCTTGGGTAAGATCTGTCACCAGTAAATCAATCAAACCTGGACCAGTTGGATTTTCCTGTGGTTCTGAAGGACTGCCGGTTAGGCCGGTGCAGATCCTGAAAATCTAGTCAGGCATTGTGCAGCACCAGCTGCGACTGATCTTAACCAGTTTAGCAAATGGATCCGGAACCAGGCACAGATCCCTCGTGCCAAGTATTTCCAGCACGGAAACAGGCCCTTCGGCCCAACAGGTCCATGCTGGTGATTCTGCTCCACACGAAATGCTCATTTCAGGCGGCTGCCGAAAGAAAAAGGCCCTGATGAATTTAACAGCAGCCCATGCAATCATAGGACCGGTGCCACGATGTTAAATTGCTTCCCCACTGACTCTTGTAATGATAGTGTGTGGGAGCACCTTCACCACATGGACTGCAGTGGGTTCAAGAAGGCGGCTCACCACCACCTTCTCAAGGGCCGTTAGGGGATGGGCAGTAAATGCCGGCCTTGCCAGCGACACCCACATCCCACGAACGAATAAAAAAAACAGTAACGCTCTGGTACGTTCCCCAAGTGAGCACGGGGGGGGCCTATTAAACCCTGGGGGCCAACCAGGCCATGCCCGTTCCTCCCCTCACCTGACATGGAATGCAAGCTGAAGAGTACGTTTCTGTTGTAGTCATACTTAGTGGTTTCATTATGGTTTAGGGGTGGGGGAGGGCTGAGTGTACTAGAGCAGTGCCCTATCTCTGTAACCTCCTCCGGCCCTGCAACCCCCCGAGATCTCTGCGCTCCTCCAATTCTGGCCTCTTGCGCGTCCCCCACTACCTTCGCTCCACCATCGGGGGCCGTGCCTTCAGCAGCCTGGGCCCTAAGCTCTGGAATTCTCACCTAAACCTCTCCGCCTCTCTCTCCTCCTTTAAGATGCTCCCTAAAACCTCTTTGACCAACCTGCCCTAATATCTCCTTATGTGGCTCGGTGTCAAATTTTGTTCGATAATCGCTCCTGTGAAGCGCCCCTGGGATGTTTTACGACGTTAAAGGTGCTGGATAAATACAAGTTGTTGTTGTTTAACCCCTGTGACCCAGATTTACTTTTTCTTCCCGAGCGCAGGGCACTGAGGCCTTTTGTTAAGGCCCCGTCACTGCTTGGCCCGAGGCCGATTAACTCACCACAGGCTGGGATTCAAAGCTGCAACATTCCCGATCCATGTGGCTCAGTGCCACACTAGTCTGTGCCTTTACAATGGAGACAAACAGGGCTGCTCCTTCCCGCTCAGGACCGAAGTACGACCTTAAAAAGAAGGGTTTTACGCCGCTCAAAGCATAAAATGTTTTGTATTTCAGCGAGAAACCCAGGTGATGGGATCCAGGCCCATAGTGGCTAAATCAAGAGGTCGATGTCAGATGAAATCGAGCTTAATTTCTATTTACCTGTCAGAGGAAGAACCTCCATAGTTTTGAGATCCTGTGAAAGGATGAGCTGGTTTGATAAGTCTGGATTTTCGACACAAAAAACATCGAATGAAGAGTTGAGGAACTCAAGAGATTGGGGTGATGGGAAGATAAGGGTGAATTCAAAGAAAGATTCAAAGAATGAAATAGAGGAAGTTGATAGGGGAAGAGACAAAGAAAGGAAAGGGAATGGCTACTTCAAGTGACTAGATTGGTATTGTTTGTGAGAGGTGACAATGACAGGAGATACGAGATGGTCGATGTAGAAGGTTCCCTCAGCTCAGTTTGTTTATCTCTGATCTCTCAATCTTAAATGTTCTACATTAAACATCGACAAACACTCTGCTGCTGCTGATTGAGTTTAATAGTGTTACAATCTTTATTGAATTTCCTTCAGTTCCTGGGCACTTCATTCACGGAATACTTCACAGATGCAACATTTCATTGACTGGAAACTGAACATAGACAATTAAAGTTTGCCGTCTGTGCCCAGCACAAACGTGAGCCTGTGTCAGCCAGGCCATTGTTAATTCCGTGTCGTGTGGTTTTTATAACGGGAGGGGGCATTTCAATACAAAATATCAGCCCCCAGGAGGAGTTATGTCAGCGGTGGCAGAGTGGGCAGCATTCTCACCTCTGAGTCAGGAGGTTGTGGGTTCACGTCCCACTCCAGAGACTCGAGGAGATTGGGCCGATACTCTCTGGAGTTTAGAAGAGTGAGAGGTGATCTCATTGAAACATGCAAGATTCTGAGAGGGATCGACAGGGTAGATGCTGAGAGGCTGCTTCCCCCTGGCTGGAGAGTCTAGAACCAGGGGTCACAGTCTCAGGATAAGGGGTCGGCCATCTAAGTCTGAGATGAGGAGAGATTTCTTTGGAATTCTTTACCCCAAAGGGCTGTGGATGCTCAGTCGTTGAGTATATTCAAGGCTGAGATCGATAGATTTTTGGACTCTCGGGGAATCAAGCGTTATGGGGATCGGGCGGGAAAGTAGAGTTGAGGTCGAAGATCAGCCATGATCTCATTGAATGGCGGAGCAGGCTCGAGGGGCCGTGTGGCCGACTCCCACTCCTAGTTCTTATGTTCTTAAATTGGGAGTCGTGACGTAACTAAGTGAAGCTGCCTCCATCTTCAAAATGTCTGCCATGCACCGTAGAGAGGACACCAAGGAGACGCCAGCAGATCATAGCAGAGCAACACAGACAGCCGTCACCCCGGGAGAGTTTTATTTTGAAGGGGAGGAGTAAAGATTCCAGTCCATTCTGGCCAGAGACAGATCTTAACTCATGTTCTCTTTTTAGTTGTGGAATGTTCCTGATTAAGGGCTTCCTTCATTATTGATGAGGAATAATCTTCCAAGGCTCGGCCAGATTGTAAATTATTTCACAGAATTTGCTGGGCTTCAGACTTTCTTGAGTGAAATGATGAATTATTAAATCATTTTATAGCAGATATTAGGCTGGACAAACCTGAAAAACATCTAAATGTCTCAGCAAGTGAGAGCTGTCTGATTAAAACCCTGTTCAGCTGGTTATTCTCGATACTTTTTGACTTAATCCAAAAAAATATTATTCAATAATTTCTTTCTACTTTGTTCATAATCTCCTGCCCTCTCACCGATGTTCCCGAAGGCGGGTGTTATTAATACGATGGGCCGGACTTTCCAAGGCCCCCCCCCACTATTGGGGTCTCAGACACGCGGGGGGGGCTTATCTTGGGCGCTGAATGCTTGTGTAAAAAATAACTCTACTGCCAAACTCGTACAATTGTCATTCTGGGGCTTAAATTGTCAGACTGCTTGTCCGACATACAGTTCTGGATGAGCAGAAATTTTCTCCAATTAAATATTGGGAAGACCGAAGCCATTATTTTCGGTATTCGCCACAAACTCCGTTCCCGAGCCACCGACTCCATCCCTCTCCCTAACATCTGTCTGAGGCTGAACCACACTGTTCGCAACCTTGGTGTCATATTCGACCCTGAAATGAGCTTCCGACCACATATCCGCAGCATAACAAAGACCGCCTACTTCCACCTCCATAACATCGCCCGTCTCCGCCCTTGCCTCAGCCCATCCACTGCTGAAACCCTCATCCAGCCCTTTGTCACCTCTAGGCTTGACTATTCCAACGCACTCCTGGCCGGCCTCCCACATTCCACCCTACGTAAACTTGAGGTCATCCAAAACTCGGCTGCCCGTGTCCTAACTCGCAAAAGTAGAGTTTCAACACGACAATCAAGCGTTGCTTCCTTCGGTCAAGTGTCGTGAAATGAACCCTGCTTTATCAGCAGGTAAACAGATTAGATTCCCTGATCAGTGCTCCAGTGGGAAGGAGAGGATCCAAACACATATCGCAAGTCCTGTCAAGGTGCATGACATTTTATTTCCAAGCATTAGCTCCTTTTTATGGTTGGATGGCTCACAGTAAAAGAAAGCCTGGTGAGACTACACACCTGCTGTAGACCCATTGAAAGAACTATTGATTCGTACATTTCACTTAAACCTGGATCAGAAGGCATCATCCGAGATAATTAATTCCACATCTTCTCCAAGCTACGGGTATAATGCAGCTTGCCACCTTTTATTTTAAAGATGATACATTGCCCTGGCTCGACTAGTTAATCTGCAGCTCCTAGCTTACATAATGCCAGATCTACAAACACTCCTCTTACTCCTACAGTGCTCATTTCACACTTCGCCTTTGGTTTTTCCATGGATTAAGCGCTGCCGCATCTACCCAGCAAGAACGTTAGTAACTAACGGCAGTTGTCATTTTCACTGAGACTTGCCTCCTTTTTAGCTCATTGAGTAGCAGCTTCCTGTCACATGGGGGCCATTCTGACATCGCCGGCTCCCCACTGCCATTTCGTACCGCTCTCCTCTGCTTGGCTGAGCTTTTTCTCAACCCCTTTCAAGGTTCGCTCACTTTCTGCCACCTTTGTTTTTGCATGTGCCAGGTCGATAGAAAACCCGGGGGGGAAATTGGTCTGCGTCAGTCGCGCAGAAGAGGCTCCCGGCGAATCAGCAGCCTGTTTTCACACCGCGCCCAATTCTCTTTGTCCATTGACTTCAAAAAGGACTGTCGATTTGCTCAGACCCCATTCCCTGCTACTGGTGTCGACCGATTTCACCCTCACCCTGCCCCATGGTCTTTAGAAGAGCAAAGGGATCTCGGAGTACAAATACACAGATCGCTAACAGTAGCAATGCAGGTTAGCAAGGCCATAAAAACAAACCAAGCACTAGGGTTTATTTCTAGAGGGATAGAATTGAAAAGTTAGAGAAGTTATGCTAAACCTGTATCAAACCTTGGTTAGACCACACTTGGAGTACTGCGTACAGTTCTGATCACCATATTACAAAAAGGATATAGAGGCACTGGAGAGGGAGCAGAGAAGATTTACCAGGATGATACCAGAAATGCGAGGGTATACATATCAGGAAAAGATGAACAGGCTGGGTCTCTTTTCTTTTTGAAAAAAGAAGGCTGAGGGGGTGACCAAATAGAGGTCTTCAAAATTATGAAAGGTTTTGATGGAGTGGATAGAGAGAGAATGTTTCCACTTGTGGGGAAGAGCATAACTAGAGGCCATCAATATAAGATAGTCACCAAGAAATCGTATAGGGAATTCAGAAGAAACCTCTTTACCCAGAGAGTGGTGAGAATGTGGAACTCGCTACCACAGGGAGTGGTTGAAGTGAAGAGTATAGATGCATTAAGAGCAGGCTAGACAAGCACATGAGGGAGAAGGGAATAGAAGGTTATGCTGATAGAGTTAGACGAGGAAAGGCGGGAGGAGGCTCGAGTGGAGCATAAACGCCAGCATGGACTGGTTAGGTCGAATGGCCTGTTTCTGTGCTGTATATCCTATGTAACTGCCATTCACCCATCACCCCTGTGCTCGCTGACCTACATTGGCTCCTGGTTAAGCAATGCCTCGATTTCAAAATTCTCATCCTAGTTTTCAAATCCCTCCATGGCCTCGCCCCTCCCTATCTCTGTAAGCTCCTTCAGCCCCACAACCCCCCCGAGATATCTGCGCTCCTCTAATTCTGGCCTCTTGAGCATCCCTGATTATAATCGCTCCACCATTGGCGGCCGTGCCTTCTGTTACCGAGGCCCTAAGCTCCGGAATTCCCTCCCTAAACCTCTCTGCCTCGCTACCTCTCTTTCCTCCTTTAAGACGCTCCTTAAAACTTACCTCTTTGACTAAGGTTTTGGTCACCTACCCTAATTTCTCCTTATGTGGCTCGGTGTCAAATTTTTCTTCTTATAACACTCCTTTGAAGCGCCTTTGGTGGTTTTACTACGGTAAAGGTGCTATGTAAATACAAGTTGTTGTTGTTAAAGGGTTAAATTGTGAGGACAGGTTGCATAAACCTGGCTTATATTCCCTTGAGTTTCGATAGTTGAGGGGAGATGTAATCGAGGTGTTTAAAATGTTGAAAGGATTCGATAGAGTAGATACAGAGAATCTATTTCCTCTGGTGAGGGAATCTATTCCCACCAGGGAGTTAAAATTGGGCCCGATATCCTGTTTTGCAAAGACTAATAATTGATGGAGTTGGACAAACTCCAATTCCACCGCAACAACAACAACTTGCATTTATATAGTGACTTTAATGTTAGAAAACATCCTGAGACACTTCACAGGAGTGTTATCAGAAAAAAATCGACACCAAGCCAAAGAAGAAGATATTAGGACAGGTGACCAAAAGCTTGGTCAAAGAGGGAGGTTTTAAGGAGCATCTTAAAGGAGGAGAGAGAGAGGTAGAGAGGTTTAGGGAGGGAATTCCAGAGCTTAGGGCCCAGGCAGCTGAAGGCACGGCCACCAATGGTGGGGCGAAGGGAGTGGGGGATGGGCAAGCATCTACAGGACTGTCCCCATACAATGAGAAGGGCACCAATGGATAGTCTGCCTAAACCAATCATTAGTAACAAGTTAAATCACAACCATCAGCTCAGGCTGGAAGAAGCAGGCAGTCCCATCCAATGCCGATTGGTTGTGGAGAGCTTCTTATGAACTGTTTCGCATCCTTGTTTTCAAATCCCTCCATGGCCTCGCCCCTCCCTATCTCTGTAACCTCCTCCAGCCCTATAACCCTCCGAGATCTCTGCGCCCCTCCAATTCTGGCCTCTTGCGCATCCCAGATTTTCATCATTCCACCATTGGTGGCCGTGCCTTCAGCTGCTGAGGCCCTGAGCTCTGGAATTCCCTCCCTAAACCTCTCCGCCTCTCTCTCCTCCTTTAAGAGGCTCCTTAAAAACCCACCTCTTTGACCAAGCTTTTGGTCACCTGTCCTAATATCTCCTTATGTGGCTCGGTGTCAAATTTTTGTCTGATAATCGCTCTCTGTGAAGCACCTTGGGATGTTTTACTATGTTAAAGGTGCTATATAAATACAAGTTGTTGTTACTTGCACTCCACAGTCACTCCGGCACGTATCAAAGGTCAAATGCGGCCAAACATTTGGAGACACTGTGGGGGTAAGTCTGGGTGATAATCTGGTGAGGTTGTTCCCTCACTCATTTGCAGAACCCGCCTGATTTTCATCGGTGAAAGTGACTCCCCTGTCCCGGGGATCGTATGCTGCTGATATAACCAGAAACCAGGAACAGAGGCATCAAGAGGAGACCAGTTTAAGTACGCAAGTTAGAAACATTCCCTTAACAATCAGCGTGTGATAGTGCATCGCTTAAACCACTGGTTAAAGACAGTCAGCTCCAACAGAGCACAGGACATGGAAGCTCTGTTAAACTGTTGTATATAAACTAATAAAGAAATTGTTTCCAGGGGCAGGAGGGTCGGTAGCCAGAGGGCACAGATTTAAGATAATTGGCAAAAGAACCAGAGGGGAGATGAGGAGAATTTCTTTTACACAGCGAGTTGTTGTGATCTGGAACGCGCTGCCTGAAAGGGCGGTGGAAGCAGATTCAATAGTAACTTTCAAAAGAAAAAAATGCAGGGCCATGGAGAAAGTGGGACTAATTGGAGAGCTCTTTCAAAGAGGCACAGGCACAATGGGGTGACTGGCCTCCTTGATTCTATGAAAGTCATTTCTTTATATTCAGTCTTTCATTATAACAAAAAAAGACCTGAAACAAGTTAAAAATAAGAACTTCACTTCCAGAACTGTTGGTGAACATCATTAGTGTCAGATTTGTCTCAGTTCTCTCTGTTTCTGACTCATGGGTCACTTTCTGTTTTACAAACATCCGTGACAGTCATTTTAACAACGTTGCATTTCACTTCATTTTACATGTGCTATTCAGTTCATTAGCTGTTTTGAGTGCAAGATTTTCCCACTGTTCAGTTTCTGTGTTTATCCCAACACTATAACTCTATTTAACACTATAACTCTCTCTCTCTCTCTCTCTCTATATCTACAACTATATTTTCATATATTGACTCCCCAGAGAGACGGTGGTAGCTGTAAGTATTGATTCATTCAAATGCAAATGAGATAGATTCCTTCCAGAAAATAATATTTTGGGATCCAGTATCTGAGTAATGTGAGACATGACGTGTGGTGAGTGTGGCGAGCTCGGGAGGAACAGGTGACTTTGGGCCTCTGGTTCCCAAAGCTCTCCCCCACTGGGGGTTTTCCTCGCCTCGTGTCTGGGTCTGTTGTAGACTCATTGATAGAGATTGATCGCTGTGATTGGTCAACAACTCCATGAGAAACATAGGGAACAGGAGGAGGCCATTCAGCCCCTCCAGCCTGTCCCACCATTCAATTGTGAGAAGTCGCACAACACCAGGTTATAGTCCAACAGTTTTATTTAAAATTACGAGCTTTCGGAGCTGCTGCCCCTTCGTCAGGTAGACCTCTACCTCTACCTGACGAAGGGGCAGCGCTCCGAAAGCTCGTAATTTTAAATAAAACTGTTGGACTATAACCTGGTGTTGTGCGACTTCTCATTTTTGTCCACCCCAGTCCAACACCGGCATCTCCACATCATGACCATTCAATTAGATCATGGCTGATCTGTATCTTAACTCCATCTACCCGCCTTGGTTCCGTAACATAACAAAAATCTATCATAGCCCTGCAAATTGTATCATGTGACAACCAGGATGGTTGAAGGCGAACTAGATGGAGATTTGGTCTTTTATTATCGAGCGATTCCCATGACAGCCCATGTGTGATGAGTGAATAGTTTGGTGACGCTCGCTGCCTCGATTCACACGTCAAGAGATACAGCGTGGATTCCTGTCAGCATTTCACATGCCTTCGATAGACCAGCCGTGGCTCAGTGGGCAGCACTCACACCTCTGAGTCAGAGAGTTGTGAGTTCAAGACCCACTCCAGAGACTTGAGCACCAAATCTAGGCTGATACTCCCAGTGCAGTACTGCACTGTCAGAGGTGTGTCCTTCAGATGAGATGTCACAATCCCAGCAAATGTTTATCCCTCAATCAACATAACAAAAACAGATTATCTGGTCATTATCACATTGCTGTTTGTGGGAGCTTGCTGTGCGCAAATTGCCTGCTGGGTTTCCAACATTTCAACAGTGACTACACTTCAAAAATAATTTATTGGCTGTAGAGCGCTTTGGGACATCCTGAGGTCATGAAAGATGCTATAGAAATGCAAGTCTTTATTTTTTTCCCAGATTCCTGCAAAAGGGAATTAAAGAAATTGGAACATGGCTTATGAAATGATTCACGTTGCTTGATCAGAGTTTGAGTGACAGGTTTGGCTCAGACTCCTCTATTTGTTGGGCTTTTAAATCTATAATATTTACATACCGAGTCTTGGGATAATGCAGGTTTAAATTTTTTTTGATATTACTTAAGGCGCACAAAAATTTGCAAAGGATGCACAAAGGGTCCCTGACAGGTGCAACCTGTGAGCTGTCAGTCTGCCAAATAATAATTCTTTACAATGGTTGCAATAATTCTCCCCTTAAAGTGGCTGACACTCACAGAGCAGTACTGAGGGAGCGCAACACTGTCGGAGGGGCAGTACTGAGGGAGTGCCGCACTGTCGGAGGGGCAGTACTGAGGGAGCGCCGCACTGCCGGAGGGGCAGTACTGAGGGAGTGCTGCACTGTCGGAGGGCCAGTACTGAGGGAGTGCTGCACTGTCGGAGGGGCAGTACTGAGGGAGGCCGCACTGTCGGAGGGGCAATACTGAGGGAGTGCTGCACTGTCGGAGGGCCAGTACTGAGGGAGCGCCGCACTGTCGGAGGGGCAGTACTGAGGGAACGCCGCACTGTCGGAGGGACAGTACTGAAGGAGCGCTGTACTGTCGGAGGGGCAGTACTGAGGGAGCTCCGCACTGTCGGAGGGGCAGTACTGAGGGAGCTCCGCACTGTCGGAGGGGCAGTACTGAGGGAGCACTACACTGTCGGAGGGGCAGTACTGAGGGAGCGCCGCACTGTCGGAGGGGCAGTACTGAGGGAGCGCTGTACTGTCGGAGGGGCGGTACTGAGGGAGTGCCGCACTGTCAGAGGGGTGGTACTGAGTGAGCGCTGCACTGTCGGAGGGGTGGTACTGAGGGAGCGCCGCGCGGTCGGAGGGGCAGTACTGAGGGAGTGCCACACCGTCGGAGGGTCAGTACTGAGGGAGCTCCGCACTGTCGGAGGGGCAGTACTGAGGGAGCGCCGCACTGTCGGAGGGGCAGTACTGAGGGAGCGCCGCACTGTCGGAGGGGCAGTACTGAGGGAGCGCCGCACTGTCGGAGGGGCAGTACTGAGGGAGCGCCGCACTGTCGGAGGGGCAGTACTGAGGGAGCGCTGCACTGTCGGAGGGGCAGTACTGAGGGAGCTCCGCACTGTCGGAGGGGCAGTACTGAGGGAGCACTGCACTGTCGGAGGGGCAGTACTGAGGGAGCTCCGCGGAGGGGCAGTACTGAGGGAGTGCTGCACTGTCGGAGGGGCAGTACTGAGGGAGCTCCGCACTGTCGGAGGGGCAGTATTGAGGGAGCGCTACACTGAACAGCGCCCCCCCCCTGCGGAGTGCCGGCTGCGCTCCAAGAGCCCGGCACTTCTCTTGAGTGCCGGGCTCTTTTGCCGGCACTCCCGATCCCTGGGGACCCAGCTGGGCCCCGGGTCGCGCTGCACAAGGCCCCTCCCCTTTAAGAAGGGGAGGAAGGCCGGCAATACCGCGACACATATCGCCGCAATATTGACTTGCAGCTCCCCAAGAGGGATGCGGGGCACTTCCAGTAGCACCCCGCTTCCCTCTTGGGGCGCAACCGCTCGAGTTCCGGCGTGGGGGCGTTAACTTCGTCGGGGCGCTACATTTAGCGTCCCGGAAAAATTAGCGCCTCAATTTTTAGCCCTAAGAGACAAAAGGAGATGGTAATGGGACAAGTAAAGAAACAAAAGATGACTCTAGATGAAGTGTAAATGGCACTGGCAGAATCATCAACAGCTGCCATGTGGGAGAGAGAGAAAAAAAAATGATAGGGGCAGAGGTTATGGTCTGAAATTGTTGAACTCGATGTCGAGTCCAGAGGCTGTAAAGTGCCTAATCGAAAGATGAGGTGCTGTTGCTCGAGCTTACGTTGAGCTTCATTGGAAGAGTGTAATAGGCCGAGGACGGTGAGGTCTGAGTGGGAGTGGAGCGGTGAATTAAAGTGACAGGCGACCGGAAGCTCAGGGTCCCCCTTACAGACTGAACGGAGGTGTCCTCAAAGCGGTCACCCAATCTGCGTTTGGTCTCCCCGATGTAGAGACCGCATCGTGAGCAGCGAATACAGTATACTAAATTACAAGAAGTACAAGTAAATCGCTGTTTCACCTGGAAGGGGCGTTTGGGACCCTGGACAGTGGGAAGGGAGGAGGTAAAAGGGCAGGTGTTGCATCTCCTGCGCTTGCACGGGAAGGTGCCGGGCGAAGGGGAAGGGGAAGGGGAAATAACAACAGAAAACGCTGGAAAAACTCAGCAGGCCAGGCAGCATCCGTAGAGAGAGAAAGAGAGTTAACGTTTCAGGTCGATGACCTTTCATCAGAACTGGGAAGAGCCGGAAATCAAATAGATTTAAGGCCAGGGTAAAGCTGGGAAAAGGGGGAGGGGATAAAGGAACAAAGGGGGAGATGAAGAGACATTAAGAGACATTAAGAGATATGCAAGGCTAGAGGTGGTGTTAATGTGACAGATTAAGGCTGAATGAAGTGTGAAATCCACTGGCAGAATGAAGGACAGCTGCCAGCTTCTAGGAGGAAAAAAAAAGGTCGGGGGGGACAAATAAAAGGGTGGATAAAATAAAATATAAATGTGATTGGAGCTGAGGTTATGATCTAAAATTGTTGAACTCGATATTGAGTCCAGAGGGCTGTAGTGTGCCTAAACGAAAGATGAGGTGCTGTTCCTCGAGCTTACGCTGAGCTTCCGTGGAACAGTGTAATAGGCCGAGGACGGTGAGGTCAGAGTGGGAGTGAAGCGGTGAATTAAAGTGACAGGCCACCGGGAGCTCGGGGTCCCCCTTACGGACTGAACGGAGGTGTTCCGCAAAGCGGTCACCCAATCTGCGTTTGGTCTCCCCAATGTAGAGGAGTCCACATCGTGAGCAGCGAATACAGTATACTAAATTGCAGGAAGTACAAGTAAATCGCTGTTTCACCTGGAAGGGGTGTTTGGGGCCCTGGACAGTGGGAAGAGGGGAGGTATAAGGGCATGTGTTGCATCTCCTGCGCGTGCACGGGAAGGTGCCGGGCGAAGGGGAAGGGGTGCTGGGGGTGGTAGAGGAGTGGACTAGGGTGTCGCGGAGGGAGCGGTCCCTACGGAATGCTGAAAGGGGAGGTGAGGGGAAGATGTGTTTGGTGGTGGGATCACGCTGGAGGTGGCGGAAATGGCGGAGGATGATCCGTTGAATGTGGAGGCTGGTGGGGTGAAAGGTGAGGACAAGGGGAACCCTATCGTGGTTCCGGGAGGGAGGGGCAGGGGTGAGGGCAGATGTGCGGGAGATAGAACGAACACGGTCGAGGGCCGTGTCGACCACGGTAGAGGGGAATCCTCGGTTGAGGAAAAAGGAAGACATGTCGGAAGCACTGGTATGGAAGGTGGCATCGTCAGAACAGACGTGGCAGAGACGGAGAAACTGGGAGAATGGAATAGAGTCCTTACAGGAGGCGGGGTGGGAGGAAGTGTAGTCCAGGTAGCTGTGGGAGTCAGTGGGCTTGTAGTGGATGTTTGTCAATAACCTATCCCCAGAGATGGAGACGGAGAAGTCGAGGAAGGGAAGGGAAGAGTCGGAGATGGACCATGTGAAGGTGAGGGAACGGTGGAAATTGGGAGCAAAGTGAATGAAATTTTCGAGTTCATCAATGTACCGGAAAAAGAGGTGAGGGAGGGGACCCGAGTAGGACTGGAACAAAGAATGTTTCACATATTCCACGAAAAGGCAGGCATAGCTAGGACCCATGCGGGTTCCCATAGCAACACCTTTAATTTGGAGGAAGTGAGTGGAGTCAAAGGAGAAGTTGTTCAATGTGAGAACAAGTTCAGCCAGGCAGAGGAGGCTGGTGGTGGATGGGGACTGGTTGGGCCTCTGTTCAAGGAAGAAGCGGAGCGCCCTCAGGCCATCCTGGTGGGGGATGGAGGTGTAGAGGGATTGGACGTCTATAGTGAAAAGGAGATGGTTGAGGCCAGGAAACTGGAAACTGTTAAAGTGGCGGAGGGCGTCGGAAGAGTCGCGGATGTAGGTGGGAAGAGACTGGACAAGGGGAGAAAAAATAGAGTTGAAATAGGAAAAGATAAGTTCCGTGGACAAGAACAGGTTGAAACAATGGGACTACCAGGGCAGTCCTGTTTGTGGATCTTGGGAAGGAGGTAGAAGCGGGCTGTGCGGGGTTGGGGAACTATGAGGTTGGTGGCCGTGGAGGGAAGATCTCCAGAGGAGATAACGTCAGTGACAGTCTTGGAAATGGTGGCTTGATGTTCAGTAGTGGGGTCATGGTCCAGGGGGAGGTAGGAGGGGGTGTCGGAGAGTTGGCATTCAGCCTCCGCAAGGTAGAGGTCGGTTCGCCAAACATCAAGAGCGCCACCCTTGTCAGCAGGTTTAATGACAATGTTAATCTTGGTCAGATTATCTGGTCATTATCACGTGGGAGCTTGCTGTGTACAAATTCGCTGACGCATTTCCTACATTACAACACTTCAAAAGTACTTCGTTGGCTGTAAAGTGCTTTGGGACGTCCTGAGGTCGTGAAAGGTGTTGTATAAACAAGCATTTCTTTCTTATTATTAGCAGAAGCCACGATTTTAACTGATTTACAACCCCCCACCCCAATTTACACCCCAGCCAGTTTTACCCCACCCCCTCGCCCTGACTAACACCCAGCTCGATTTTACGCTCCATTCATTTAATTGGAGCCGATAATCGGGTGGGGTGTAAATGGAGGTTGCGACCTGAATGCGCCCCATTCTGACCAGGAGCATTGGGTTGAAATCGGGGCAGGAGACTGTCACCCCACCAGCCTGGGCTGGACAGAACACTGTTCCCACAGACAGTGAAAGATCCAACTCTCAATAGACGAGTCCTTCTGTCACCGGGACAGGGCAAGACACAATTGGTGCTATTTGTGTACAAACAATAACAAATTCTAGGTCAACCTTCATCAAGAAGCTTTGCCAAACGCTTCCCAGTGACAACAGTGTCCATTATAATTGGCTTTGGAACAAAGAATCTCAAATTACTGATTTGTTTGCGGAGCTTGTGAAGATTCTAGTCTAAGTGGATGATTCGGGTGCGGGGGGAGGGTTTAAAACCGCCCAACTCCGTGTGCCACCCCCCGCTCGCACCATGCCCCCCCACCCGGCCCCCGCCCCCCACACCCACCCCAGCTCGCACCATGCCCCCCAACCTGGCCACCGCCCCCCCCACCCTGCCCCCCGCCCCCCCCCCACCCTGCCCCCACCCTGCCCCCGCTAACACCATGCCCCCCCCACCCCACCCCCGCTCGCACCATGCTCCCCACCCAGCCCCCGCTCGCACCATGCCCCCCCACCCAGCCCCCGCTCGCACCATGCCCCCCCACCCAGCCCCCGCTCGCACCATGCCCCCCCACCCTGCCCCTGCTCGCACCATGCCCCCCCACCCTGCCCCTGCTCGCACCATGCCCCCCCACCCAGCCCCCGCTCGCACCATGCCCCCCCACCCCGCCCCCCACCCCGACCCCCGCTCACACCATGCCCCCCACCCCGACCCCCGCCCGCCCGCCATCATCTTACGTTCACCGACTTTAAAATAAACTGAGGCGTGCACGACAACATCTAAAATGGAGGCCCGATGATGTCATCGGCGGCGCGACCCCGTTTTAACTCGTGGGATCGGGAAGCCTGCACGGGGTCAGTCACGACAGCTCTACAATGGCGGTAATCTGCGGCGAGGCCAGAGGAGGGCGAGGTATGTTAAAAAAGAAATTACTTTTAAGGAGCGAGGCGGGATTTCAAAAACAGCCTCCAAATAGAAACTGAATCCAAATTCTCAAACTGCCTATTATGGTGATTTGAACTCACAGTCCCAGGACTATCAGTGCAGGCTAACCCGCCCAGTAACAGAACCACTACACTACCGTACCCAATTTAATACTGCCATGCTTCCGTACATTCCAACAGTGACTCCACTTCAAAAAGTACTTCATGGGCTGTGAAGCACTTTAGGACGTCAACAACAACAACAAATTGTATTTATATAGCGCCTTTAACGTAGTAAAACGTCCCAAGGCGCCGCACAGGAGTATCTTAAGACAAAAAATAAATAAATTTGTCCCCGATCTACATAAGGATAAATTAGGGCAGATGACCAAAAGCTTGGTCAAAGAGGTCAGTTTTAAGGAGCGTCTTTAAGGAGGAGAGAGAGGCGGAGAGGTTTAGGGAGGGAATTCCAGAGCTTAGGGCCCAGGCAGCAGAAGGCACGGCCGCCAATGGTGGAGCGATTAAAATCGGGGATGCTCAAGAGGGCAGAATTGGAGGTCCTGTAATCCTCAGGTCATGTAAGGCGCTGTAGAAATGCAAGTTCTCTCTTTCCCAAAGATATTACTTATTCATTTATGGGATGTGGGCGTCGCCGGCAAGGCCAGCATTTATTGCCCATTCCTAGTTGCCCTCGAGAAGGTGGTGGTGAGCCGCCTTCTTGAACCGCTGCAGTCCGTGTGGTGAAGGTGCTCCCACAGTGCTGTTAGGGAGGGAGTTCCAGGATTTTGACCCAGCGACGATGAAGGAACGGCCGATATATTTCCAATTCAAGATCAATGTTCCCTCTTATTTATTTTCTGGCTGCACGGGCCCTTTAAAGGGCTGCGCGGCCCATTCATAATGCCGCGCATTCATGGTTTCTTTGCGTTGGAAAGCCGGAGAGCCGGCGGCGCGGGAGTACCCGAGAACTGCGTGGCTGCGCGGCTTAAAGGGAACATTGGTCAGGATGGTGTGTGACTTGGAGGGGAACTTGGAGGTGGTGGTGTTCCCGTGCGCCTGCTGCCCTTGTCCTTCTAGCTGGTGGAGGTCGTGTAGTTTGGGAGGTGGCGCCGAAGAAGCCTTCACCCTGGTGGAGTGCGGACAAAGCCTAGACATTGGACGGTATTGCATCGTCAAGCAGTGCCACTGACAGATCCTCAATCACCTCCTGAAGTGAATATCCACAGCAAAGCCTCCCTGGCCCCATCCCCCCTCTCCAGTACCACTCACTTTGTGAATTCTCATTAACAGGCGGTGCTTGTGCAGCTGGTGCTCTCCTTGGAGTGGAACTGCTTTCAGACTGCGAGTCAGAAGCTCCCCACAGAACAGAGAGGAGGGGGATTCACACAAGGCTTAACCTCAAAAGAGATCTGTTGAGCCATTCTTTCTGATTTTCCTTTGTGAATTTTTTCGGGGGAACTGTGGCTGGGTATCCTCACTGCCATCAACAGGCCCCAGCATGTGAAAATGAGAGTGAGTGGGCATTCGGAGCGGGCTCTGGAATTGGGAGTCCATTAATCTCTCCCGTCATGTGAAGGTTAGTTAGAACTCACACAGACTGCAACAGCCCTTCGCTGAGCCATGATCTATCACAAATACTACAGCAATCACACTCATCACAGGCACCCCACTCCGTGGACACAGATGGTTTAATAGTCAGCGTGATACATACACAATGTTTTAAATTAAAGTGCAGGTTAGAAGGCTATGATAAGGATATAATGGCTTTAAAAAATACATTTGACATTTCAAAAGCATGAACTTTAACTGTTAGAGGGCTGTAGATGTGCGCTGTGTAGTGTTTGTCATAAATTGTCAATTAGTTGTTACAGAACAGCTTAACCAAATCGCACAGAGTCATGCTGCGATGCTGGTCGTGCTTTGCTCAGTTCGTACCTACTCTTGCAGCCGAGGCAGACGGTTCTGGGTCTGAGCACATCTCCAGGGGCTGGGCAGATGATCTGGGCTGATTCTCAGTGCAGTGCACAGGCACATTAGGGACAGGAGGAGGCCATTCAGCGCCTCAGCCTGCTCTGCCACTCAATTAGATCAAGGCCAATCTGCATCTCAACTCCATTTACCCGCCCGATCCCCATATCCCATGATTCCCTCAGTGTCCAAAAATCTATCGATCTCTGTCTTGAATATACTTACAGGACAGCCCATTACAAACGTACTCCGTGGCTGTGAAGCGCTTTGGGACTTGCTGAGGACATGAAAGGCGCTGAATAAATGCAAGTTTATTCTTTTGTTTAGTGATGGCACCAGCTGCAGAAACAACTGTTGGACAATGGATCACAAGTGCATGCAGGATATTCCAGAGATGACCCAGAAACTATTCCTTAAGACACTGTGACCTTTTTCCAAAAATAAGTTGCTTGTTGTTGTTGATGCAAGCTGCTTTAGTAACCAGTAGCAGGCTAACACTGGCTCAAACTAATTCCAGAGACTAATTGAATGTACTCAACGACTGAGCCTCCACAGCCCCCTGGGGTAGAGAATTCCACCCTCTGAGTGAAGAAATTCCTCCTCATCTCAGTCCTAAATGGCCGACCCCTTATCCTGAGACTGTGACCCCTGGTTCTAGACTCTCCAGACAGGGGAAAGCAGCCTCTCACCAATTACCCACCTTTGCTCCGTATCCCTCGATGCCCTTACCCAACAAAACTCTATCCATCTCAGTCTTGAAATTGTCCCCCAGCATCCACAGCCTTTCGGGGAGAGAGAGTTCCAGATTTCCACTGCCCTTTGTGTGAAGAAGTGCTTCCTGACATCACCCCTGAACGGCCTGGCTCTGAATTTTAAGGTTCTGTCCCCTTGTTCTGGACTCTCCCCACCCAGAGGAAATAGTTTCTCTCTCTCTACCCTATTGATTTAAAAAAAAATCATTTTAAACACCTCGATTAGATCACTCCTCATTCTTCTAAACTCAAGGGAAATACAAGCCAAGTCTGTACAACCTGTCCTCATAATTTAACCCTTTAAGAAGAAGACGACTTGCATTTCTATAGCGCCTTTCACGACCACCGGACGTCTCAAAGTGCTTTACAGCCAATTAAGTACTTTTTGAAGTGTAGTCACTGTTGTAATGTGGGAAACGCATCAGCCAATTTGCGCACAGCAAGCTCCCACACACAGCAATGTGATTAATGACCAGATAATCTGTTTTAGTGATGTTGGTTGAGGGATAAATATTGGCCAGGACACCGGGGAGAACTCCCCTGCTCATCTTCGAAATAGTGCCATGGGATCTTTTACATCCACCTGAGAGAGCAGACGGGGCCTCGGTTTAACGTCTCATCCGAAAGACGGCACCTCCGACAGTGCAGCACTCCCTCAGTACTGCCCCTCCGACAGTGCGGCGCTCCCTCAGCACTGCCCCTCCGACAGTGCAGCGCTCCCTCAGTACTGCCCCTCCGACAGTGCAGCGCTCCCTCAGTACTGCCCCTCCGACAGTGCAGCACTCCCTCAGTACTGCCCCTCCGACAGTGCAGCGCTCCCTCAGTACTGCACTGGAGTGTCAGCCTGACGAAGGAGCAGCGCTCCGAAAGCTTGTGATTTCAAATAAAGCTGTTGGACTATAACCTGGTGTTGTGCGACTTCTCACATTTGGATTATGTGCTCAAGTCTCTGGAGTGGGACTTGAATCCACAACCTTCTGACTCAGAGACGAGAGAGCTACCCACTGACAGCTGACACTAAGCCCCGGTATCGTTCTGGTGAATCGGCACTGCACCCCCTCCAAGGCCAGTATATCCGTCCTGAGGTGCGGGGCCCGGAACCGTCAGTACTGAGGAAGGGCGGTGTTGCCAACATTTGCGTCATATGGTTTGGGCGGCATTTAAAAAATGGCGTGGCACAATTTGAAGAAGAGCAGGGACGTTCTCTTGGCCGATATTCTTTCATCAACCACTACCACCAAGAGCAGACTCACTGGACATTCATCTCAGTGCTGTTTGTGGGATCTTGCTGTGTGCTAAAAGGCGCATAACACCCCCCAATACATAAGAAACTAAAAGTAACTTTTGATTGCATCATTCAGGGAGTGCGGTAATGAAGCTTTGTGTCAGAGCAGTGGTAAAGAGCTTTGATCTTCTGAAAGCCTCATAGAATTCACACCTTCGATCTACACAGAGACCAGGGCCACAAGTATCCTCACTGCGGTGGCTAAATGCGAGTGCGGTTAGTGTAGCTGCCAAGTTCCTGGGCGAGTAATCCAGTCAGAACGTGAGTTCGAATCCCGCCATGGAAGTTTGAGAATCGGAAATTAGTGTCATAAACAAAAATCTGGCAATAAAAAGCTGGTCTCAGTAAAAGTGACCATGAGGCTGTCGGATTGTCGTAAAAACCCAACTGGTTCACTAATGTCCTTTAGGGAAGGAAACTTGCCATCCTTACCCGGTCTGGGCCTATATGTGACTCCAGACCCACACCAACATGGTTGACTTTTAACTGCCCTGTAAAGTGGTCTAACGAGACACTCAGTTGTATCAGACTGTTCAAGAAGAAGGCCCACCACCACCTTCCCAGGGCAACTAGGGGATGGGCGATAAATGCCGGTCTTGCTAGCGATGCCCAACTCCTGAGAATGTATTTTTTGGAAGATGCCGTCTGGTGTCGTATTGCAGCCATGCAGAATGGGAAAATCCCACTTTCAATCCCAGCCTGTCTTGAGCCTCATCTTGTTGGTGGGCCTCCATGGGTGACCACGGCACCTTTGGGTTTGAGAGGGGGAGTCGGCCAGCTCATTGCTGTAAAGTACATGCCCAGTGACATCAGACGAGGACAGAAGCAATCTCGCCCTCGACGCACTCCACTGTCACATTGCCTGCTAATACTTTTCTGGCTTTCCCCACCATTTGGCCAGAAGAGCCTGTCGGACCGAAGGTCTGATGTGATAGGAGAGCAGGGCTGACGGCCGAGAGGACGTGGGCGGAATATTAACCCTTTATTTTCTATGGTCACAGTTGAGGAATGGTGAGGGATTAGTGGAGGCGGGGGGGGGGGGGGTGTTGCGGGGAGGGGGGGTCAATGCAAGTGTACCTGCAGAATCTGCGCTTTCAGGAGAGAAAACTGGGGGTTGGGGGGTAAGAATAATGAAGTACTAACAGCTGAGAGTGGGGTCCACAATGGAGTCGTGGAGCGAGCAGGGACCAAATGTAAAAACTGTAACAGTAACGCATCATTGGGCAGTGTTAATCCCTTTAACATGGTAGAGGCAGAAACCCTCATCACATTTAACAAGTACTTGGATGTACACTTGAAGTGCCGTAAGCTGCAGGGCTACGGACCAAGAGCTGGAAAGTGGGATTAGGCTGGATAGCTCTTTGTTGGCCTGGCACAGACACGATGGGCCGAAATGGCCTCCTTCTGTGCCGTAAATTTCTCGGATTCTATGGTTTTATGTGATTGTTGACCCCACACTGTCACCAAACTAACCAACGTACTGGGCGCACCAAAACAAGAGCACCTTAGAAACAGTGGTGCAGAAATTCCGTTCCCTACGGGTGGGTACGCACTGTGTACCCACCTGTAGGGACATTGGAAATGCCGTTTCAGGCATGCACTGCGCATGCGCTGGAAACCGGCATTTCCGATCTGTCAAGAAAGCTCTTGACAGATCCTCTGCCTGCCCGGGAGAAGGGCCTCTGCGGGCGGATAGTTCTGCTTTTTGGAGACCCTCCGCCCGCAGAAAACACTTACAATTCTTGCGCCTGCTTTTACCAGGATAAGAGTTGAAAAAAGTAAAAAAAAAAATTTTTCCACTGATTTATCATTTAAAAATACTTTAAAGAAAGGTAAGTTTATTTTTAGCCCCGTTAAAAACTTTAATTTTTTTTTCAAAGAATAAAATTTTTGTTTAAAATACTTAATTTATTGTAATTTAAAGTCATTTTAAAAATGTGATTTTTAAAAATTTATTTGAAGTTTTACTATGTTTTTTCATTGATCTCCATTCATATATTTGACAGGTCTTCTTGTCAAATGTATGAAGGGAGATTCCGTTCTCTGATTGGCTCCCCATGGCCCACGTGATCCCAGGGACGCTGCGAACTACCTGCGCCCCTGGGGTACGTGGGCCCTGCGCACCGGCAGTTTGGAGAGGCCCAGCAGCGGAACTGTGCGCCTCCCGGGAGCCCTCCGGTCTTGGCGCAGATTTTTCCAGATCGCAGCCCTCCGCCCGCGGGAGGCCTGCGATCGGAATTTCTGGGATTATATAAAACAGAAGAAACCAGAAAAGAAGAAGCTTGCATTTATATTTCACGTCCTCGAGACATCCCAAAGCGCTTTACAGCCAATGAAGTACTTTTGAAGTGTGGTCACTGTTGTAATGTGGGAAACGCCGTCACAGCAAGGTCCCACAAACAGCAATGAGATAACGACCCAGCATCGGGTCACCTGTCCTATTGACTCCTTCTGTGGCTCGGTGCCAGGTTTTGTCCGGTAACGCTCCCGTGAAGCGGCTTGGGACGTTTTACTACGTTAAAGGTGCTATATAAATACAAGTTGTTGTTGTTCTGCCTTGACTTCAACCCAGTGAGGATCCCCCGACGATGCGAGATGATGTATTCGGGGTTTAGGAGGAACAAGATGGGAAAGAAAGAAAAAACTTGCATTTCTCCAGCACCTTTCACGACCTCAGGACGTCCCAAAGCGCTCCACAGCCAATGAAGTACTTCTGAATTGAATTTTACATTGGGGCAGAAATTAGGCTCGCCACGGGTGAGGACGCACTATGTACTCACCTGTGGACGGAACGAAAGTGCCGGTTTCTTGCATGCACTGCGCATGTGCGGGAAACCGGCACTTCCGTTCCCCTGAGGAAAGGGGTTCAGAGGTCGAACGCGCACGCCGGAGAGCCAGCGCGTTCGCCTCGCACTTCGGGTTTTTTTTTACAGGTTCCTCCGTGAGGGTAAACACGGAGAAGATACACATTGAAAAAGGAGGCGCAAGGCCTTCTTTTAACAAGGTAAGTGTTGATTTTATTAAAATTTAAACATTTTTTTCACAGATTTATCTTTTTTAATTACTTTAAAGAAAGGTAAGTTTAGTTTTAGCCCCGTTAAAAAGTGTAATTAATTTTTTCAAAAGTTTAAATTTTTGTTTAAAATAGTTAATTAATGTAATTTATAGTTATTTAAAAAATGTGATGTTTTTTTAAAAATGTATTTGTAATTTTAGGGATGTTTTGGGGCTGATCTGTATTCATAGATTTGACAGGTCTTCCTGTCAAATCTATGAATGAAAGATGGTCTGTTGCCATTGGCTCTCCATGGCCCACGTGATCCCAGGGGACGCATCGCACTAACTACGCCCTGGGATACGCAAGCACTGCGCGCCGGCAGTTGGAGGAGGCCCAGGACCGGAATCCCCCGTGGGCCCAGGGGTCAATGGCAGGCGCGGTAGGTAGGTGCACGCGTGATCCTTGCACCCGCGGGAAGCCAGGGAGCCGAATTTCTGGCCCAAGTTTGAGAGTGATGTAGTCCAATCTGAAACTAAGGTCTTCAATCTAAACAGAGGAAACTATGAGGGTATGAGGGACAAGTTGGCCATGGTAGATTGGGAGACTACACTAAAAGGTATGAAGGTGGACATACAATGGCTAACATTCAAGGAAATAATGCATCATTTGCAACAAACATATCTTCCTCTAGGGCATAAAAACCCAAAAGGAAAAGTGATCCAACCATGGCTAACAAAAGAAATTAAAGCTAGTATTAAGTTAAAGGAGGAAGCTTATAAAGTTGCCAGAAAAAGCAGTCAGCCTGAGGATTGGGATCTTTTTAGAAATCAGCAAAGGGGGACCAAGAAATTGATAAAGAAAGGGAAAATGGAATATGAGCACAAACTAGCGAAAAATATAAAAATGGATTGTAAAAGCTTCTATAGGTATGTGAAAAGGAAAAGACTGGTGAAGGTAAATGTAGGTCCTTTACAGTCAGAGACGGGAGAATTTATAATGGGGAATGAGGAAATGGCAGTGAAATTAAATAAATACTTTGTTTCTGTCTTCACGGAGGAAGACACAAAAAGCCTCTCAGAAATACGAGAAAACCAAGGGTGTGGCGAGAATGAGGAACTTCAAGAAATTATTATTAGTAAAAAAACAGTACTAGCAAAATTAATGGGACTAAAAGTCGATAAATCCCAAGGACCAGATGATCTACATCCTAGGGTTTTGAAAGAGGTGGCCATTGGGATAGTGGACGCATTGGTTGTCATCTTCCAAAATTCTATAGATTCTGGAATGGTTCCTGCAGATTGGAGGATAGCAAGTGTAACCCCACTATTTAAGAAAGGAGGGAGAGAGAAAACGGGGAACTACAGACCTGTTAGCCTCACATCAGTAGTTGGGAAAATGCTGGAATCTATTATAAAGGATGCAATAACTGGGCACTTAGAAACTAATAGTAAGATTGGGCAGAGTCAACATGGATTTATGAAAGGGAAATCCTGTTTGACAAACCTATTGGAGTTCTTTGAGGATGTAACTAGTGGAGTAGCCAAAGGGGAACCGGTAGATGTGGTGTATTTGGATTTTCAGAAGGCCTTCAATAAGGTCCCACACAAGAGGTTGGTGAACAAAATTGGGGCACATGGAATTGGGTGTAATATACTAGCATGGATTGAGAATTGGTTAACAGACAGAAAACAAAGAGTAGGTCTTTTTCAGGATGGCAGGCTGTGACTGGTGGGGTACTGCAAGGATCGGTGCTTGGGCCCCAGCTATTCACAATCTATATCAATGATTTGGATGAGGGGACTAAATGTAACATTTCCAAATTTGCTGATGACACAAAGCTAGGTGGCAGGGTTAGTTGTGAAGAGGATGTGAAGAGGCTTCAAGGGGATCTCGCCAGGCTCAGTGAGTGGGCAAGAACGTGGCAGATGGAATATAATGTGGATAAATGTGAAGTTATCCACTTTGGTAGAAAAAACAGAAAGGCAGAGTATTTCCTAAATGGTGAAAGATTGGGGAATGTAGATGCTCAAAGGGACCTGGGTGTCCTTGTACATGAGTCATTGGAAGTGAATGTGCAGATGCAGCAAGCCATTAGGAAGGCAAATGGTATGCTGGCCTTCATTACAAGAGGATTTGAGTACAGGAGTAAAGAAGTCTTACTCCAATTATATAGGGCCTTGGTGAGACCACACCTGGAGTACTGTGTACAATTTTGGTCTCCTTACCTAAGGAAGGATATACTTGCCATAGAGGGAGTGCAACGAAGGTTCACGAGATTGATTCCTGGGATGGCGGGACTGTCGTATGAGAAGAGATTGAGTAAACTAGGCCTGTAATCTCTTGAATTCAGAAGAATGAGAGGGGATCTCATTGAAGCATACAAAATTATTACAGGGCTTGATAGGGTGGATGCTGGGAAAATGTTTCCATTGGCTGGGGAGTCTAGAACCAGGGGCCACAGCCTCAGGATAAAGGGTAGGCCATTCAGGACTGAGATGAGAAGAAAGTTCTTCACACAGAGGGTGGTGAATCTTTGGAATTCTCTACCCCAGAGGGCTGTGGAGGTTCAGTCATTGGGTATATTCAAAACAGAAGTCAATAGATTTCTGACTAGTAAGGGCATCAAGGGATATGGCGATAGGGCCGGTGAATGGAGTTGAGGCAGAAGATCAGCCATGATCTCATTGAATGGCGGAGCAGGCTCGAAGGGCCGAATGGCCTACTGCTGCTCCTATTTCTTATGTTCTGATGTTCTTATGAAGTGTAGTCACTGTTGTAATGTAGGAAATATGCTACATATGTAGGCATATGGCGGAGTATTTCCAATTCCAAACATGGAGGCCCCTGTGCCCAGGTTGGTCGATACCTCTGTCTTCTCTCTTTGTATTCCTGACAGTTGTTGTCTTTCACTCAGCTTTGCTCTTGGGGTTAACAAGCAGTGACTCGAGAACTCAGGGATCTGCTTAACCAGGATTAGCGCTGATATCCTACGGTTTGAATTACTGAATAGTGGTTGCTGGCTGCTTAATGGTAACTGCAATTATTATCTGCTAACAAAAGCATTGATTATCTCCTAATTAACCTTGAAACGCCTTTATAGACACCCAAGTTAAAGACGAAAACAGTTTATCGTAATTGGACCAGACTGCCTTCCGAGCCATGCTTGCCTTTGCTGCCTTGATTACTCATTAAATTGACAATAAATCACATCAAGCAGCCCACATAAAATTTTTAAAATGTTTTTCAGGCTTGTTCATTTTTCAGAAATTATCGACACCATTCTACAAAATACTGGGGGTCAGGTATTGGATAGCATCAGCCAGTCGCTGGGCATTGGGAACGATCCCTGTGGCGGAACAGTTAGGCCCAAGGCTAATTTAATTACATCGAGTCTACAGCACAGAAACAGGCCATTCGGCCCAACTGGTCCGGGCCGGTGTTTCTGCTCCACACCAGCCTCCTCCCCCACTACTGCATCTAACTCCATCAGCATAACCTTCTATTCCTTTCTCCCTCATGTGTTTATCCAGCTTCCCCTTAAATGCATCTCTGCTATTCGCCTCAACCACTCCCTGTGGGAGCGAGTTCCAAATTCTCACCACTCTCTGGGTGAAGAAGTTTCTCCTGAATTCCCCATTGGATTTATTAGTGACTATCTTGTATTCATGGGCTTCTAGTTTTGGACTCCCCCACAAGTGGAAACATTTCTACGTCTACCCGATCAAAACCGCTTCCTAATTTTAAAGATCTCTATCAGGTTAACCCTCAGCCTTCTCTTTTCCAGAGAAAAGATCCCCAGCCTGTTCAGTCTTTCCTGATAGTTACAACCTCTCAGCTCTGCTGTCATCCTTGTCAATCTTTTTTACACCCTCTCCAGTGCCTCGATATCTTTTTTATAATATGGAGACTGGAACAGTTTGCAGTGCTCCAAGAGCGGTCGAACCAAGGTTCGATACAAGTTTAATATAACTTCTCTGTCGCCCGTCCTCAGGGAGCTCGCCGTCGAAGGGGACTTCACTGTCAGGCATCCCGATGACCAGGTAAGTCCCGGGAGGGGGGATTGGAGCGGGCTACGGGTGTGGAGGGGGTGATCGCGATGCCTGTGGAGTTAGTGAGCACTCCCGCTCCTCCCGGCTCCTCAGGAAGAGTTTCTAAAAACTTTTTTTTTTATAACTTGCCTTTAGTTTACGACCATGGGGGCTGCTGAAAAACGCTGAGTGAAGTGGCCCTGCTCATTGCTGAGTAATTCTGAGAAGGGGTCCTTCAACAAGTGTTAGTCTCCTAATTTACACAGCAAGCTCCCACAAACAGCAGTGTGATGATGACCAGATAATCTGTTTTTTAGTAATGTTGGTTGAGGGATAGATATTGGCCTCAGGACACCAGGGATAACTCCCCGGCTCTTCTTCCAGATAGTGCCATGGGATCTTTTACATCCACCTGAGAGAGCAGACGGGACCTCAGTTTAATGTCTCATCTGAAAGACGGCACCTCCGACAGTGCAGTGCTCCCTCAGTACTGCCCCTCCAACACTGCGGCACTTCCTCAGCACTGCCCCTCCGACAGTGCGGCGCTCCCTCAGTACTGCCCCTCCGATAGTGCGGCACTCCCTCAGTACTGCCCCTCCGACAGTGCTGCGCTCCCTCAGTACTGCCCCTCCGACAGTGCAGCACTCCCTCAGTACTGCCCCTCTGACAGGGCAGCGCTCCCTCAGTACTGCCCCTCCGACAGTGCGGCACTCCCTCAGTACTGCACCTCCGACAGGGCAGCGCTCCCTCAGTACTGCCCCTCCGACAGTGCGGCGCTCCCTCAGCACTGCCCCTCCGACAGTGCGGCGCTCCCTCAGTACTGCCCCTCCGACAGGGCAGCGCTCCCTCAGTACTGCCCCTCCGACAGTGCGGCGCTCCCTCAGTACTGCCCCTCCGACAGTGCGGCACTCCCTCAGTACTGTCCCTCCGACAGTGCAGCGCTCCCTCAGTACTGCCCCTCCGACAGTGCAGCGCTCCCTCAGTACTGCCCCTCCGACAGTGCAGCACTCCCTCAGTACCGCCCCTCCGACAGTGCGGCGCTCCCTCAGCACTGCCCCTCCGACAGTGCGGCGCTCCCTCAGTACTGCCCCTCCGACAGTGCAGCGCTCCCTCAGTACTGCCCCTCCGACAGTGCAGCGCTCCCTCAGTACTGCCCCTCCGACAGTGCAGCGCTCCCTCAGTACTGCACTGTGAGTGTCAGTCTGGATTATGTGCTCAAGTCTCTGGAGTGGGACTTGAACCCATAGACTCAGAGGTGAGAGTGCGACACGCTGAGCCACGGCTGACACCTATAGTGCAGCGTAGAAAGTTAGAGGCACCCTTAACCAGGAACATTGTGAAGGGTTAGTTGTGAGCGTGTTGCTTTAAGAGAGTGGCGACTATGCTGGTGCCCAGTGTGGGCAAGGAAGTAAAGGGAGAGAGTGCCCAGTGTCTTACCTTGTTGGCAGCCAATGATGTGGAACTTCTTGTCCTTCATTGAGGGAGTTGGCAGTCAGTGCCGGTCCTGGGGGAGGGGGAGTTCGCACTCAGTACTGATGCTACCTCACTCCAGGTGACACAAGTGGTAATTCTGCGCAATGTGGTGGCACCGACACACAGGAGTCTGTTTGTGCTGCCTTCAGTGCCCTCCAGGAGGTCTGAAGGCGTGAGGTTGTGCGTCCTTCACAAGGCCCTGCTGTCCTCTGGGCACAGATGGTCCTTCAATATTCATGATTCTGTCCAAGTGTATTGCTAAGCCATGCAGTGAAGTAATTTGAAAGAGAGTTGAAAGAGCCAAGCAGTGTCCTTGCCTTACCAGCTTGCCCCCAGTGTGTTGTGGGAGAGTACAGGCTGCACAGGACATTGTGACTGCTGCACAGAACCAGCCTCCTTTGACTCTACCCATTTCCTCCAAATTAAAGGTGTTTCTATGGGTACCCGCATGGGTCCTAGCTATGCCTGCCTTTTCGTGGGATATGTGGAACACTCTTTGTTCCAGTCCTACTCGGGTCCACTCCCTCACCTCTTTTTCCGGTACATTGATGACTGTGTCGGTGCCGTCTCCTGCTCTCGCCCTGAACTAGAACATTTCATTCACTATGCTTCCAATTTCCACCCTTCCCTCACCTTCACATGGTCCATCTCCGACTCTTCCCTTCCCTTCCTCGACTTCTCCATCTCCATCTCTGGGGATAGGTTATTGACTAACATTCACTACAAGCTCACTGACTCCCACAGCTACCTGGACTACACTTCCTCCCACCCCGCCTCCTGTAAGGACTCTATTCCATTCTCCCAGTTTCTCCGTCTCCGCCGCATCTGCTCTGATGATGCCACCTTCCATACCAGTGCTTCCGACATGTCTTCCTTTTTCCTCAACCAAGGATTCCCCTCTACCGTGGTCGACACGGCCCTCGACCGTGTCCGTTCTATCTCCCGCACTTCTGTCCTCACCCCTGCCCCTCCCTCCCGGAACCACGATAGGGTTCCCCTTGTCCTCACCTTTCACCCCGCCAGCCTCCACATTCAACGGATCATCCTCCGCCATTTCCGCCACCTCCAGCGTGATCCCACCACCAAACACATCTTCCCCTCACCTCCCCTTTCAGCATTCCATAGGGACCGCTCCCTCCGCGACACCCTAGTCCACTCCTCTACCACCCCCAGCACCCCTTCCCCTTCACCCGGCACCTTCCCGTGCACGCACAGGAGATGCAACACATGCCCTTATACCTCCCCTCTTCCCACTGTCCAGGGCCCCAAACACCCCTTCCAGGTGAAACAGCGATTTACTTGTACTTCCTGCAATTTAGTATACTGTATTCGCTGCTCACGATGTGGACTCCTCTACATTGGGGAGACCAAACGCAGATTGGGTGACCGCTTTGCGGAACACCTCCGTTCAGTCCGTAAGGGGGACCCCGAGCTCCCAGTGGCCTGTCACTTTAATTCACCGCTTCACTCCCACTCTGACCTCACCGTCCTCAGCCTATTACACTGTTCCACGGAAGCTCAGCGTAAGCTCGAGGAACAGCACCTCAGCTTTCGTTTGGGCACGCTACAGCCCTCTGGACTCAATATCGAGTTCAACAATTTTAGATCATAACCTCAGCTCCAATCACATTTATATTTTATTTTTTCCACCCTTTTATTTGTCCCCCCCAACCTTTTTTTTTCCTCCTAGAAGCTGGCAGCTGTCCTTCATTCTGCCAGTGGATTTCACACTTCATTCAGCCTTAATCTGTCACATTAACACCACCTCTAGCCTTGCATATCTCTTAATGTCTCTTAATGTCTCTTCATCTCCCCCTTTGTTCCTTTATCCCCTCCCTCTTTTCCCAGCTTTACCCTGGCCTTAAATCTATTTGATTTCCGGCTCTTCCCAGTTCTGATGAAAGGTCATCGACCTGAAACGTTAACTCTCTTTCTCTCTCCACGGATGTTGTCTGGCCTGCTGAGTTTTTCCAGCGTTTTCTGTTGTTATTGCTGCTTCAGCTGCTTGCTTGCACCAATGGATATGCAAACACACATCCCCAGGAAACTTCCAGGTATCCCCCTCTGGAAGCCGGAGGAGGACATAACTTTTTTAAAAAGGTGCAAAGCACATCAAGGAACATAGGGATCGCTAGACGATAAAAGGCCCAGGCCCTCTCGTTCAGCTTCTCCCAACCTGGGAGTCGCACGACACAACAATGATGGAGTTGTTGACCAATCACAGCGATCAATCTCGATCAATTAGTCTACGACAGACACAGACTATTAAATAAATTATTCACTAAACGCGCATAATTAATGGCTGTTATCACATATTTAATTCATCATTTCCCATTGTAGAAGGACCTTTATTCTATTGCCCGGATTCCCGCTGTGTCCCTCGGGAAAGCAGTTAGTATTGATTCACTCAAATGCAAATTCTATTGACTTCTTTCAGAAAATAACATTTGGAGACATGGCATGTGTTAAGTGGACATTCCAATGCAGTACTGAGGGAGCGCTGCACTGTCGGAGGGGCAGTACTGAGGGAGCGCTGCACTGTCGGAGGGGCAGTACTGAGGGAGCGCTGCACTGTCGGAGGGGCAGTACTGAGGGAGCGCCGCACTGTCGGAGGGGCAGTACTGAGGGAGCGCCGCACATTCGGAGGGGCAGTACTGAGGGAGCGCTGCACTGTCGGAGGGTCAGTACCGAGGGAGTGCCGCACTGTCTGAGGGGCAGTACTGAGGAAGTGCTGCACTGTCGGAGGGGCAGTACTGAGGGAGCGCTGCACTGTCGGAGGGGCAGTACTGAGGGAGCGCTGCACTGTCGGAGGGGCAGTACTGAGGGAGTGCCGCACTGTCGGAGGTGCAGTACTGAGGGAGTGCTGCACTGTCGGAGGGGCAGTACTGAGGGAGCGCCACACTGTCAGAGGGGCAGTACTGAGGGAGCGCCGCACTCTCTGAGGGGCAGTACTGAGGGAGCGCCGCACTGTCAGAGGGGCAGTACTGAGGAACCACCGCACTGTCGGAGGATAAGTAAGGAGGGAGCACAGAACTGTTGGAGGGGCAGTACAGAGGGTGTGCCGCACTGTCGGTGGGACAGTACTGAGGGAGCGCAGCACTGTCGGAGGGGCAGTACTGAGGGAGCGCCGCACTGTCAGAGGGGCACTACTGAGGGAGCGCCGCACTGTCAGAGGGGCAGTACTGAGGAAGCACCGCACTGTCGGAGGGACAGTACTGAGGGAGCGCCGCACTGTCAGAGGGGCACTACTGAGGGAGCGCCGCACTGTCAGAGGGGCAGTACTGAGGGAGCGCTGCCCTGTCGGAGGGGCAGTACTGAGGGAGCACCGCACTGTCGGAGGGGCAGTACTGAGGGAGCGCTGCACTGTCGGAGTGGCAGTACTGAGGGAGCGCTGCACTGTCGGAGGGGCAGTACTGAGGGAGTGCCGCACTGTTGGAGGGACAGTACTGAGGGAGTCCAGCACTGTCGGAGGGGCAGTACTGAGGGAGCGCCGCACTGTCGGAGGGACAGTACTGAGGGAGTGCTGCCCTGTCGGAGGGGCTGTACTGAGGGAGCGCTGCCCTGTCGGAGGGGCAGTACTGAGGGAGCACCGCACTGTCGGAGGGGCAGTACTGAGGGAGCGCTGCACTGTCGGAGTGGCAGTACTGAGGGAGCGCTGCACTGTCGGAGGGGCAGTACTGAGGGAGTGCCGCACTGTTGGAGGGACAGTACTGAGGGAGTGCTGCCCTGTCGGAGGGGCTGTACTGAGGGAGCGCTGCACTGTCGGAGGGGCTGTAGTGAGGGAGAACAGCAGTGTCGGAGAGGCAGTATTGAGGGAGCGCTGCACTGTCGGAGGGGCAGTACTGAGGGAGCGCAGCACTGTTGGAGGGGCAAGACTGAGGGAGCGCCGCACTGTCGGAGGGACAGTACTGAGGGAGCGCCGCACTGTCGGAGGGGCAGTACTGAGGGAGCACAGCACTGTCGGAGGGGCAGTACTGAGGGTTCGCCGCACTGTCGGAGGGGCAGTACTGAGGGAGTGCCACACTGTCGGAGGGTCAGTACTGAGGGAGTGCTGCATTGTTGGAGGGACAGTACTGAGGGAGCGCTGACCTGTCGGAGGGGCAGTACTGAGGGAGCGCAGCACTGTCAGAGGGGCAGTACTGAGGGTCGCACAGCACTGTCGGAGGGGCAGTACTGAGGGAGTGCCACACTGTCGGAGGGTCAGTACTGAGGGACGTGCTGCATGTTGGAGGGACAGTACTGAGGGAGCGCTGACCTGTCGGAGGGGCAGTACTGAGGGAGCGCTGCACTGTCAGAGGGGCAGTACTGAGGGAGCACAGCACTGTCGGAGGGGCAGTACTGAGGGAGCACCGCACAATCGGAGGGGCAGTACTGAGGGAGCACTGCACTGTCGGAGGGGTAGTACTGAGGGAGCACCGCACTGTTGGAGGGGCAGTACTGAGGGAGCGCTGCACTGTCGGAGGGGCAGTACTGAGGGAGAGCAACACTGTCGGAGGGGCAGTACTGAGGGAACGATGCACTGTCGGATCGCAGTACTGAGGGAGCGCTGCACTGTCGGAGGGGCAGTACTGAGGGAGAACAGTACTGTCGGAGAGGCAGTATTGAGGGAGTGCTGCACTGTCGGAGAGGCAGTACTGAGGGAGCGCAGCACTGTTGGAGGGGCAGTACTGAGGGAGCGCCGCACTGTCGGAGGGACAATACTGAGGGAGCGCTGCCCTGTCGGAGGGGCAGTACTGAGGGAGTGCTGCCCTGTCGGAGGGACAGTACTGAGGGAGCGCTTCACTTTAGGAGGGGCAGTAATGAGGGAGCACAGCACTGTCGGAGGGGCAGTACTGAGGGAGCACAGAACTGTTGGAGGGGCAGTACTGAGGGTGCGCCGCACGGTCGGAGGGGCAGTACTGAAGGAGCGCTGCCCTATCGGAGGTGCAGTACTGAGGGAGCGCCGCACTGTCAGAGGGACAATACTGAGGGAGCGCTGCCCTGTCGGAGGGGCAGTACTGAGGGAGCGCTGCCCTGTCGGAGGGACAGTACTGAGGGAGCGCTGCACTGTCGGAGGGGCAGTATTGAGGGTTTCGCCGCACTGTCGGAGGGGCAGTACTGAGGGAGTGCCGCACTGTCGGAGGGTCAGTACTGAGGGAGTGCTGCATTGTTGGAGGGACAGCACTGAGGGAGCGCTGCCCTGTCGAAGGGGCAGTACTGAGGGAGCGCTGCACTGTCAGAGGGGCAGTACTGAGGGAGCACAGCACTGTCGGAGGGGCAGTACTGAGGGAGCGCCGCACTGTCAGAGGGGCAGTACTGAGGAACCACCGCACTGTCGGAGG